>ML858477.1:0-12418 GCA_009831015.1 Picea engelmannii
ATGTCTGTGACTTACCTTTCTGTGATTTTGGCCTAATCGCATGCTAAATAAATTACCAAAGTAAACTAATTATGTGTTCTTGTGATGTACTGTGCAGGTGTCAGATACGATGCTGGGCAATGCCAAATATATATTCCCCCATACAGGGATCAAATTTGAAGGGAAGGATTATATTTCAAACTGAAGGGCTAAATTTATTGTAATCCTTCTAAATTGACATGTTAAAATAAATTATTCTTTTCATATGAAAATGAAAAAACAATTAAATTTCCCCCCATAAAATAATTATTTTATAACCCATTCATTATTAAAAAAAATCAACTCTTAACTTATTATTCTTCAATCATAACATATTAATCATTAAATTAAATTCAAAGCATTTGGCACAACTTCAATTTTTGTTAATTAAATACATATAGTAATAATATTTTTGCACATTAATATAAAATACTAGTTTAAATGCATTACTCAAAAATATTGAAGATTACAAAATTGAATGAAGTATCATGACATTTTAACTTGTACCATCTAATGAAAGATGAAGTATCATGTTGCCTTCATTCCTCTCCAAGTTTCATAAATTGTGTTACTATTTGTGAAACTTATTTATTCAATCCTTAAATTTTAATACCAAACATCAATATTAAATCACCATGTCCATGGATGTTAATCATCATATTGATTATTGAAGAAATGTATGCACATGAGAGTTGAAAATTAAAAAATTATTATGTCACAAAGAATATCATTATATCCAATAATCTATCTTAAAATTCACCATTATAATGATTTACCAATTACAAAATAAACATTATAATTAACAAATTTTACAATCTTTAACATTCTTACCAATTCCATTATATTTTTATCTACACTAATCTAGTTGAAATTTAACTTATAATTAAAACATTCTAATTATATTCCATAATAACATACTCAAATGATTTCTAATTTATTTTGCAAATTCCATTTTATTAAATCTAACTTCATAGAAATTGTACATATTATCAATTCTTTTATTACTAATTGCAATTTTTCCTTAATTTAATATAATTAACAAAATGTTGCACACAATAATCATTCAACTAAATGTTTTTTTCTTCCTTTTATTGATTAAAGATAAACATTTGTAATTGGTAGTTGATTAATTTCTTATAATTTTATAATTAATTAACTAAAACTAAAAAAAATATAAATTAATAATCAACTAAAATTAAAAAAACATAATTAATAATCAACTAAAACTAAAATAAACATATTAATATACAAGCTATAAACATTAACAATTATTTAAAATAAATTAAATTAATAAAATAGTATCTTGTGTAGGTTGATAGGAAAATGAAAATTTGTGGAGAAGAAATGAGGGGGACATATTCTCTTAATAAAACAATATAATTTGATAATAATCTTTTACACATGAAATGGACAAAGACTAACATTTAAAATAAATCATAATTAATTAACTAAAATTAAAAGAAATATAAACTTATAATCAATAAAAAAAAATATACAAATTAATAATCAACTAAAATTAAATAAACATAATTAATAATCAACAAAAACTAAAATAAACATATTAATATGCAAGATACACATTAGCAATTAATTAAAATATATTAAATTAATAAAACACTAACCCATGCTCGATGATATTGTATTAAAAAATTCATCTCAAATTGATGAACAAGCACTAAACACTTTGAGTAATTTAAAATAAATTTTAAAATTATATAATTAAAATAAATATAAGTTAATACTAAAATTAAAAACATAATTAATATACAAGCTACAAATATTAAAAATTAACTAAAATAAAAATAAAACACATAATTTTGAATAAATTAATTAAAATAAAAAACACAACGGGATAAAAACACATGATTCTCTCGCTTGATTCAAGATCGAGAGAATGAATTGTATACTAACTGAACCTTAAAGAAACTATAATGACCGACCAAAGACACAACCCCGCAGGCACTCACTTAATGACGGGACTTAACCCCTTCCTACCAGGGTGAGTTACCGAAGACACAGCCCCGCAGGCACTCACATAACACATGCACTCACTTAAAGACGAGGCTTAACCCCTTCCTACCGAGGTGAGTTACCGAAGTGAAGCAATTGAAATGACTGTCACGTGAACCACATCGCAACATTTAATTAAAATAAAACACACAAGATTTTGAATAAATTCATGTGACTACTTCTAAAGAAGATTACGACCGGCATGGTGTTGAATCGAAAGCAAGCAGGGAGAAAGGGAGTGATCTTAATGATATTCAAAGCTTATTTTTGTCTTTTTTGCAGAAAAAAAAAATTATGAATTGAATCAAGTATGTTTTTATTGGTAGTTATTTAAGATATTGCTTACCTAGGTAGAATTAGGGATTTTATCATTTAAAAAACAACAAAATAAATTAACATAAATCGGCAAAGAACTCCGGTTTGAAAATAACAAAACTGAAAATGATCCTGTTCCAAAATTAGTTGAACAAAGATAAGGGATTTTTCGTTTTAAAAAACAATAAAATAAATTAACACAAATCTAACAAAACTGAAAATTGTCCTGTTTAAAAATTAGCTAAACAAAGATAAGAGATTGAGAATTCACCATTTGATCTTTCATCTTTGTGAGTTTAATAAATAGAATATGCATGCATGCATTAGCTCCATAAAAATAGGATTGTGTTTTAGAAAAATTATAACAATTTTTTTTTTGAACTGACTTGACATATGAAAGATTGGTAACATTTTTTTTTATTACTAAGATATAGAAAGATTGTTAACATTCTTTTTTTATTACTAAGATATAGGGGAAATGACTAATAAACTAAAAAACTTATGGAAACAATAAAAAAATAAAAAGTAGATCTTATTAAGGAAATTTACAACCCATAAAAACAATGAAAAGTGAATATATTAAGAAATTTTTCATTGCCCTTCAAATGAAAAAATATCAAATAATTTTCATTTCAAATTTGACAAGTATTTTTTTATATTAATTTTCATTTGCATTGAAAATAATTTTAAACCCTTCTATGAAGGGCTACAAGGCTCTTGAAGGGCAATGAAGACCTCAATTTTGATCCCTGCCCCCATAATACTCCCACTACAAAGGAGGCATACTACTACAGGACGATTTTTGAAAGATTTTATCCTCAGGTAAGTACGATTCAGGAATGAGGATCTAGCTTAGCAGTTTTTGTAAGCCTAAAATTCTTATGGTTGAATGTTATATTTTGCAGAACGCAGCACGGTTGACGGTTCCGGGCGGGCCGAGCGTGGCTTGTAGGAGCGCAAAAGCAGTGGAATGGGATGAAGGGTGGGCTCACAATTTGGATCCCTCTGGCAGGGCCGCTCTAGGTGTCCATGCCTCCACATATGAAGAGTATAACGCAGGTGCCAATAATGGCCCCGGGAATGGGAGCGTGGATACATTCAGCAAGATGCCAAGAATGGAAGAAAGTATAGGCACCCGCGAAGTGGTGATCAAAGGTTAAGTTGTAAAAAGAGAGGATTACATGACGTTTAAACCGTTCTATGTGGATTGGTTTTTCTCTTGGATGGGTGCAAAGTGAATTAGTTATAATGTGTACGGTTAGAATGTAATGGGAAGGAAGTTGAACATAAATTTTGCTTGGTACGAAATTAAATTATTTTGTTCTTTAAATAAGTTTAGGGAAGATTTTAAATTAAAATGATAAATGTCAATTACACTAGCACAGTCACAATTATGTGACTGATTAACGCCGAAAGGCATATTTACTTTATTTTATACATACGTGTCCACTCTTATGCGCGTAGTTTCTTGAGCCGTCGTGAAGAACGTAGTTGAGCCGTCCTCGACCCATCGTGAAGAAAATGAAACGGGCATCA
This sequence comes from Picea engelmannii, assembly GCA_009831015.1. NCBI lineage: Eukaryota > Viridiplantae > Streptophyta > Pinopsida > Pinales > Pinaceae > Picea > Picea engelmannii. Next base: position 3,880 of record ML858477.1, read on the forward strand.
TATATTACTACGCAGAGACACTTGGCATCGTGAGCCGTCGTTGAGCTACGAAGAGACACTTGAGCTACTCGCATCGTGAGCCGTCGTTGAATTCGCATCCAATTCAACAGAAATGAAATGGCAGCAATTTACATCGACGCGCGGATACGCATCTGTCCAGTTTCTTAATAGTTATTGTTATTTGTTAATCACTGAACGTGGCAATCTGGTGATGAGCAAGTAATTTTTTAATTTGATTTAGTAAATGTGAAAAAGTAATCACATAAACGAACGTCTTTATAAATGAGCGGAAGTTAATTTATTAAAATCTCATCCATTGATTAGAGAGGACGACGAAGAATATGCCAACATCTTCAATTGCGAACCGTAAGATTGAAATTTATGATTAAAAGGTGATTAATTTTGCCCATTGTCAATAGGTATACGCCTTTCGGCGTAATTATTATTAATTTTGGCTTTACAATAATCTAAAAAACCATTTAACATAAATAATTATGATGATATAAAACACAAGCTCACTCTTACCCAATTTGCTGTTGAATGGCTCGCATGCATAATTTTTTTTTCATATTTTTTTATATCGAAATCTATTAAAAAAACACTTAAACAATGTATTAATTTTGATTTTACAATAATCTAAAAACTCTTAATATAATGATAGTTTACAGAGAGCCTCATAACACATCATATTCTTTAAATTGCATAAAACAAATACATAAATTAACATACCTTGGTCTGATGCTAACCCTCCACTTGTCTTGTTGTTCCGCTTGTCTTGTTGTTCGTTGCTGAACTGTGTAAACACTGCCCAAAACTTGTTCCACCCTGCCAACTAGGACAGCTTCCTAGCTCCAGGATATCATATGGATATCCTGGCCCCCGTGCCCAAAACCTCCAACAAATTGGTGCCCCCTGTACTAATCCTTCCCTACTACAGAACTCAAACTCTCCTCTGTGCAAATCCAAGAGAACCCCCCAAAAATAAAATTCCCCGTAGAATGATCCCCCTGCCTTCGTAAACCTCCTCCCCTCATATCTCTCCTTCACTGCCCTTTCACCTCATTTACTTCCTTACCTACACATAGTTAATGCCCCTTATCCTTTTATTTATTATTTTATCCTTTCGTATTTATTATCTTATCTTATCCCTTATTAATATCTTATCCTTATATTAAATGTCCTATCCCTTCCCGAATACGTAAGTCTTTAACAAATTAAACTTATTAATCCCCTTTAATTCTTTACTCAATTAATTAATGATTATTAATTAATAATTAATTAATCCTTGACAGACATGAACCAGTAATAAATAATAATTAATTAGTTAATATTATTTAAGAAATAATTATTGTTTAGCTAATTTTTTAGGACAATTAGATTATTAAATTAATTATAATTAATAATCCTATACATCTATTTAAGCAGGGTCATTACATGATATAAAACATAAGTTCACTCTTATCCAATTTCCCCAATTTTCTTTATTTGTTGAATGGCTTGTTCAAGAAGATATGCATAATCTTTTTTTATTTGTTGAATGGCTTGTTCAAGAAGATATGCATAATTTTTTTTCTCATATTTTTTAATATAGAAACATATTAGAAAAACACTTAAATAATATATTAATTAGATATTTGATACGTCTTAAATTAAATTGTGGTGATATATTTTTAACTAAAGTAACTATGATGATATAAAACACAAGTTCATTCTTAACCAATTTCCTTTATTTATTGAAATGTCTTGTTCAAGGAGACATGTATAATTTTTTTCTCATATTTTTTTTTATATAGAACCATATGAGGAAACAATTAGACCATGTATTAATTAGATGTTTGATAACCTCTTAAATTGTGGTGATATATTTTTAAGTAGCAAATTTTGAAGTAGGTGGAGAAAATGAACAAATCAAATGAGGTGGTGTAGTTTTTAAAAGTTTTTTTTTATGGTATATAAAGAAGTAATTGAAGAGATAAATATTAGTCAATAGATGTATGATGGGAGGATGTGATGGAGGGTGTTGGCACAGGGGCAGACTCAGGGTTCAATGCTTCAACAATGCATCAACAAAACCCTAACTATCAGCCTTTTCGGAAACACCTGCGAAGCAGATGAAGTCTCACCCGAGGTAGAGGCAGGGGGGGTTGTAGGATTCAAGTGTCTACAACCTAGCTGGGACACAGATATGTGATCACAATACTTAACACTTATCAATTAATATTCATTAGTCTTTAACCCTTTATTCACATCGTAGGTAAAAACCCTAATTATAGAGCAACACAGTATTTAACAAGATCTAACACATCCAAACACTTAGCACATAGAAATAGATCAGATCTAGCATTCATTCATATCACTAAGCACTAAGCTACTACATCAGATGCATCTAACATACATAAAGATTCAACACTAAGCATAAATCAAATCAATAGGACAAACCAATCACAACACATGATATACGTGGTTCACCCCCAGCGTGGGGCTACGTCCACCAAATCTTCTTCTTCTTTATTATCTTCTTTCAATCTTCTTACATGCACAGAGCCACGAAACCAACTCCGTATAAGACAGGAGATCTGCGCGCACCTCGCCAGATCCTCCTTCCTCGAGCTTGGCACAACAGAGAGCCTTCTTACAATCACTTGCACTTAGCTCTACAAGTTCTCAACATACAGTATACACAAAGCCTTTACAACTATTTTATCTCATTGGCTTACAACTGGCTCCTTCTTACATCGCCTAGCTACTTATTTATACATTAAAAGGGGCCTAAAACATGGGTAAGATCCATGGGACAACATCCCATACCCGTTACATAAACCCTAATCCCAAAAAGCCCGTAAAAAGGGGGCGAGATCCCGCGATCTCCGCTTCGCTTGGGCACTCCGTCTTCGACCAGCGTGCCGAAGTCCCAAAAATGGTCAAATAGGACCAAGGTTCTCCAAAACTTGGTCGAGGGCCAACGGGCCCCCAACACTCACCTGCGACTTATCCCGAGTCACTTTGACTTGGGCAAATCTGCTTCGAAGGCCTTGAGCTTGGCTCGAGCTGCCTCAACTTGCTGCGTCGCTAGAGTCTCCTGCTCGACGAACTCCTGGATGACTTTCTCTGTGACAGGTCCTTCCAAGCGCTGTTCCACCGAGGTGACTACTTGTTCTAGCTATGCTCCTTGTCACTCTATCTCCTCAAAAAGTGTGTAGGCTTCATCCTGTACCAGTTGGAGTCTCTGGGTCACTTCCATGACTTTACTCTAGATGGCATGGACCTGCTGTTGAACTGCACGTTGTTCCTGTGACCTTTTCATCTTCTTAACAGCTGAAAGCAGTTTCAACTGTGCTTGCACTATCGATGCTTGTTTCTTTGCCTCTTGAAGCTGTGCTTCTAATGCTCTTAGTTCTGGGTCCTCTGCGAGGTGCTCATATGTCTACGCATTGCGATTTATGAGTAGCTTACATTCTAAGGCCAATGCCTTGATTCTTCTGACAACGCTCCTGGCAGTTTCTTCCCTCTGATCGTGCACTTCCTGCGAAGTGCTTGGCACTGCTTGCAGTTCTAGTTCTGCCACTCTTGCTTGAAGCTACTGAATAGCTTCGCCCTGGACCTGTGCTTCGCAACAATATTGCTCCAACTAGTTGACGAGGTAGATCGCTCAGTTCATTTGCATCCCTTCAACGCATTTGCCTGTGAGGTCGACGAAAAATCCCATGACCTCCGTTGGTCTGTTCTTCTTGACGAGCTTACCAATGATCAACTGACAAGCTAGGCGCACTGTGCCATTTTGGATGGAGGCTACCTTATAGCCCCGCTTCCCCTTCTCTACATCGTTGTAAGTTTCTTTTATGCGCTGTGCTAGGGCACGATCTGTAGTCTTCCCTGGGTAAAAATCCAGAGGATCGGGTCCTCGCATGCTCAATCCGGTGATCTGATGGATCAACGTCGGATCTACGAAGATGCACCAATCCAACCACAGGTAACCACCATGGTAGCGTGACAAGAGGATTTTAACGCATGCGTTAACCTCCTGATGTCTGCCGAAGTGTGGGATCTTCATCACGTTAAGGATTATTGATCTCGCGATGTCCATGGTCCACGACTGGGGGATTATCTTCGACTTCTTCCCTGTTGTCTTTGTCAGATACTTATGTGGGGTGAGCATTCCATAATTCTTGCGGTCTCCCAAGTTGAAATCACTGATATTTAGCGTCACAATCTGTCCTAATTGCATTCCAATTGTGTGTATCCCCTTCGGGAGGTACATAGTGATCAGTGTATAGTCGAATTCTCTTGGGACGCTGTCACAAATAACAACGACAACCAGAGGCGGGATATAGTTGGGCATGATTGATGGGATGAGCTTCGCATTTGCCAAGTCGTCGTGATGCTTGCTCCATTTCTCTGTCGTAGTTCGAGATGACCCAGATGAACGTGCAGTCAATGGGGAGGCTTGCAATCTTCTCGTTGATGAGGCCTGTGCTCCTACAAACATGACCTTCTCAGCCATAAGGTCTATTAGGATCTCCTCGACAGAATTTTCTACTGCGCTAAGGTCGCTCGACATACACGCTTGAGATCATATATCTCGGATAGGTGGACAAACACTCAAGGTAAGAAGAACGGGTGGCAAGGTATCAATAATCACTGCGCGAAAGAAATTTGTTCTCTATGGGCTCGGATAATCACAATTTTCAAAAGTGTCCTCGTTGCAACATTCAACGGGTTAAATAGACAACATCTTAACAGACTCCTCCAACGGGTAGGAATGTCTCGATTAATACAATTCCATCCGTTATAGCGCGGTTCCAACGGTCTAATGGCGAATGTTCCGACAATAACTGCGTTTCTAGCTGTTCTAGAGTGTCATTCTAATGGTCGGGATGCCTCCAACGATCATATTGATTTGCTGTGGCGAAGTGCCAGTTAGTGTTATTCTACTATTCCGGCAAGGTTCAAGTTATGCAAACTTTCATTCTGCGAAGTCCTCTCTGGAACCTCTTGCAATTTTTCTAGCTTTGCTTTCTTCTTACTGAGCTTTCTCACTTTCTTCCTTGTGATCCGCATCTCTGGATTCCTCTTTCCATTCTTATTTTTATCTGCTCTTAGTATAGAAACTTCACACTGTTGAGGATCTTTCAGAGGGTTCGAGGGTAATACTTTTTCTTTTACTGATTCTGGAGTAGGTGCTCTGCTCTCCTGCATGGGTAGGTTCTTTAAGCCTTCTTGTGTTCTTTCAACTTCGACAACTAAGTCTCTGGCCGTCAGTTGCTTCGACTTGTCTTCTTGTTCTTCTATTAAGTATGCTATTCTCTTAGCCATGAAATCCCTTAATTCTTGCTTTTTTTGTTCTATAGCTTCCTCTTCTTCTTTCCTTTGGATCTGATCTCTCTCAATCCAAGTCCTTCTTAACAAAAGTGCAAAAGGAGCATTGTTCTCAACAAACTTAATGACATCGAATCCTTCTTCTGTCGATGTTCCATGAGCACTCATAGACACATGAGTAAGTCTTCCACATAGGTTTATCATCTTTCCTTTAAACAATCCTATTCCTCCCAATGAAGGAATCATAACAGGCTTTCCCAAAATTTCCCAAGTACTTTCTGGCATAATGTTCACCTATGTTTCTGCATCCAATACATAGTCTATGTCGAAGTCTCCTATTCTTGTTTCTATGTACTCTTTCTCTTTTAAGATCTCTGATAAACTGATGTCTCTGTGATCATTCAATGTTTCTTTCATCTGCAATAATATAGCCTCAGATTCTTTCTGGTTCTTTAGTATATTCTTAGTCTCTTGACCTTCCTCATGGTCTTCTTGTCTCATGTTCATCTTCTCAACTTTAACAATCATTCTAGGAAAATATAAAACTTCATGTCCAGTAGCTTTACAACAAAGGCAAATAGGACCTCTATCAGGGCATTCCTTAACCAGATTTCCCAATCTTCTTCAACTATAAGAAAGAGTCAATCCTCTCTTTCTCTTAAATGATCCCCAACTTTTCCTGTACTGCGCACTGGGATCACAGTGATAGACCTACAAAAAAATATTTCTAGGATCCTGCATCCACTTGTTATTCCAACAATTCTTTCTATGCATAAGAATACTATATCTTTCACTATTTATATCAGATCTGTTCATATCATATCTTATTTCTTCTAGTTGTACCCTAGTTTTCAGACTAGGACAAAATCTATCAAATATACCTAGATCCATTCTTTCGAAACAAAAAATTCCACTTATCTTACCTTTATCAGAGCACAAAGCTTTAATATCTTACCTATTTTCTTCAGATCATACTTCTCTTCTTAGCACGAAGATTCACAAGTCAAGTAGAGTACTGGACACTACAACAATAGATCTAGGCACAAATCTTTCTCTTTTCCTTAGTTCCTAGAAGTCACAGTTTCAGGTCTCGACAACAGAACCATTTGTTGGCACACAGAGGTAGACCCAGGGCTCAACGCTTCAACAATGCACCAACAAAACCCTAACTATCGTCCCTTTCGGCAAAACTTGCGAAGCAGATGAAGTCTCACCCGAGGTAGAGACAGGGGGGATTGTAGGATTCAAGTGTCTACAACTTAGCTGGGACACAGATCTGTGATCACACTACTTAACTGAGCACTTAGCAGTTAATATTCATTAGTCTTTAACCCTTTATTCACATCGCAGGTAAAAACCCTAATTACAAAGCAACACAATATTCAACAAGATCTAACACATACAAGCACTTAGCACATAGAAATAGATCATATATGTAGCACCTCTTTTCACTCACTACTGTGTAGGTGTTACTACGTGGAATAACAACATTCTCACTCACAATTAATCACATGCATTCAAAACAAATTAAACACATTCAACACAGAGTAATCATACGATTTACTGCCATTATCAACAATCAATACTATTTAATATCAATTCATATACACAACAGAATACATGATGATTATAATACACAAAGATACAAAAACATAATTAAAGCATCATCTGGTACTTATTTTTGAACAGTGGTAGATTCCACCAACCAAGTGCAGGCCTTCCACGAACCTCCCAGCCTTAGATCGCACTGCTCATCAGCTTAACAGTGGGTCACCCCCAAGTTGGGACTAAGCTCCACCCAAAGACAAGGAATCCTAGGCTAGGCCGAGGTTACAGGGAAACAACACACATCCATAAGGATGGGATTCTCTCCCAGGAACCTCTCACACTCATTGCCCACAGACCCTCATTCCCCACATGCCTGTTCCACCCCAGGAGTATACACCTTCTCTGTCACCTGGACAGTCCTTCGGCTGCTAACCTCCCTTGCCTTGGGTTATAGCAATAGGCCAGACCGGAAGTCTCCGGGCTCTGTGGCAGCTACAAGGTTCCTTCCAGGAGTTCTTTCCTTCCTTTGTACGCTCTCTCTCCTGGAGAGAGTGTTGCTCCACTGGCCAACAAGCCACACACAGTCCAGCACTGCGTGGCCACAACAATCAACAGGGAAAACTGACGCGTCTTTCCTACAGGCTCAACAATGGTCGAATGGCTCATGGTCACGACTTTGGGATAGAGACCCCACACACAAGCTCGATCTCAGATAGAGGATACACATGGATTCTCCAGACGAACACAAGTTTTTAAGTTCAAAATATGTACGAGGTTTTTCTGTAGAGGTTGGATCCATCGTACTGCTCAAAGGTCGTATCCACTCAGGCCGTCGGGTGGAATGGAGGAGAACCCCCATCACGTCTCATCTTCGCCATTTTATTTGCATGGGTCGGGGCTGACACTTGTCGCCCTAGAAACTGCATGCGTTTACCCAACACACATCACCTTCCTCATGGTTAGGAACTTAGGATAAAACATGAAATGCTCATGCCTTTTTGGAATAATATTAAAATATTATTTCCAAGGCTGAAGCCCCCTAGGCTTAACACTTAGCCCCTTTTCCCACCTTCCAGCCCCTAATCCCTTGCCTTCTCTGTGGAAGCTCAGTCCCCCTTGACTCATTCATCGTGGTCGGTCTGCACCTGGCGGTGTTTACAAATTTTTATTAATTTGTTCTGCATGATTACATATACAACAACAGGCTCCTGGCCTTCAACACTTAGGCTCCTTGGCCTAACAAACACATAAGCCACCAGCTTATAAAAACTTGGCTCACCAGCCTATAAAACATAATTACAATTCCTTTCAGAACATGATTTACAACAGGGCTCGGCCTTGGGGACACTACAATCCCCCTCCCCTTATTTCTGCACTGTCCTCAATGCAACTTACACTGTCTCTGCAAGCCTTTCAAAAATTTCAAAAGATGCGGGTACTCTACCCACATAGCATATGCATGCTCCCATGTCACGCCCTCAGGACCGTACCAGGTCCACTGGACCTTTACAAGCTCTATAGCTCGATTCCGAAGCTGTTTGCTTTTTCTGTCCAATATGCGCACATGATGCACTTGCAGGACACCTTCTGGTTCCACCTGAATCACATTCCAATCGATAACATGATTAGCATCAGGTACATATTTCTTAAGCAGTGAAACATGAAACACATTATG
>WSFP011402266.1:0-26219 GCA_009831015.1 Picea engelmannii
GAACACTGGCAATGGTGGAAATGGTGTAAAAATTCCCGCAAAGGGTATGTTGCTTGGACACAATTTGTTGCATATCTTTATGAACACTTTGACATCGACACATACCATTTGGGTCGTTTGACCAAGATGAAACAATTTGGCACAGTGGAAGACTATATCACTGCCTTTGAGCAATTATCTCTCAGGGTGGATGGCATGTCTGACGCCTTCTTTTGGGAATGCTTTATGAGTGGCCTAAAGGATGATATCTGAGCCCAAGTCCTATTGGATCGACCCTAGATTTGGCTCAAATCTACTCAATGCATCAAGGAAGCACAATAGGTATTCTATTCCCAAAACTAGAAACCCTCCTTTATTCCTTGCCCTAGACCCATCAATCCCCCCCTCCTACCACTCATCTCAAGATCGAGAAATTAACTTGAGCAGAAATGAGTGAATGCCAACTTAAGGGTCTTTGCTATAATTGTGTTGACAAATATTTTATGGGGCACAATTGTAAGGAACAAAAGATTTTTATGGCCATCTCTTAGGATGTTTTTTACAAGGATGGCGATGTTCCCCATGCTAAATAGCTATCCCAAGCAGATGATATTGTTGATATTATGGTAGCTGCGGGAGGTATTAACCTCCATATGTAAACTTTGACTAGAATATAATATTTTAGAAGCAAGAGAAACCCTAATCACATGTGTGAAAACCCTAGAAGACATGTCAACTCAACATAATATATAATATTAAGGTATTATCCTCCAGGAAGACAAGTCGGCTTCACAGGAAAAAGATAAACATAAAATATAATTACTAGAAAGTCAGGTCGGCCCAACCAGAAAATTCACTAGACAGATTATTATAAATAGAGGACGTCTTGGCTCATTTGTTCACTCGCTCTCACTCAGGAAACTGGAAACAATGAACAATTTTGGAGGAGGAGCAACAATAACTCCAGTTGTACGATTTTCTCTTGTTTAGTCTTTCTAGTACTTTCTCTTGTGCGCTACCCTTGGAAAAGGTGCGCTCTCTTGGTTATTTGTTGGTTATGGTGTGGCTTCCTGGAATCATTCTTTCTATCGAAGGTTAAGGTGCTCGAGAGGGGCTTTGTGCCTATGGTTGGGTGACAATGGTGTAACATTGTCTATGGTGAAAGGAGAAAAACATTCTAATAGGTTATGGGCCCACACCACTTTTGGAACAATCTAACCACTAGAAGGTAGATCCACAACTCTTTGTCAAGCTCGTTGTAGCACAATTGCAATTACAATGCCAATTCCTTTGTTCCAGTTGAAGTGAAAGTTTCTGTGAAGTGTTGGGACTAATTTTTGGTTATCCTAGTGCACTCTAACCCAACGCATCTTCTGGCGCCCTCAGCCAGTAAAAACATCAAGTTTGAGTTTTTGGGTCAAAGTCAAAGGTTGAGTGGTTAAAGTCAAAGTCAATGGTTGAATTTTTGTCAAAAATTGATTTTTGTGGTCAAAGTTGAAATTTCAGGGTTTCTAGCTTGTTCTAATCATTGAACCTTTTTTTATTCAGTTTCTAACCTCTTCTTGTCAAGATGATGTCTAGTTTTTGATTAGGAGACAAGCTGAATGATGCTACAATTTTCAAAGGTATGCACTTGTATATTATTTTCAAGTTATATCATCCAACAAAGCATGTGTGTGTTTGCAGGGGATGTACAAGAGACCTTGTCCAAGTAGTGATTTTAAATTCAGTGCATTTAGAGGAACAAGCGCACCCTCCCTAGCAGTGAAGAATCGAGGTTTGATTATTTAAAAATTAATATGTCTCTAGTTGTTATGACATTATTATGATCTTATGTTGCATCTTGATCTATTGAAGTTATTATCATTATACTAACCCCTTAATACTAGAGATACACTTGTTGATCTCCTCTCTAGGAGATATTCTTGTTCTTATATAAATTCTTATTGTTTACGAGATGAACTAGATATCCTTTAGGAGATGTTCTCGGTTATTGACCTAGACTCCAGGAAGGATATCTTCCATGGAGGATACCATGGATATTTTGTTGTTCTTGTTTCTTATTTCGGGCAGGTCATAAGAGATAAATCAGAGAGGGAGTCAATGATCAAGAAGAAGCTAGCATAGTTTCGTGACACTTTGTATAATGCAAAGGGGCATGCAACATACATAAGCGTAGTCCGAGGATTCTCTCAGATAGAGGGAGTTGATTTCAGAGTTTGAGATGAAGGATCTTAACCAAATATATTGGTATTAGAAGCGTGGTTGGCACCAGATGAGATCTTCAGTGAGGAGACTAAATAGGTTTATCATGATGGACAAGAAGTCCATGGCCACACCCATGAGGACACATCTAAGGAAGTTGTGTGATGAGATAGGCATTTGCTTTGCAGAGAGCACCTTGTGCGAGTATATGTTTGAGCCATGACCGTATTATTGGGTTACAACACAACATGGAGGATGAAGTATGGTTGCCGAAATATACAGTTTTTGGATTGGGAGTGCTGAAGACATCTCTAACACATGGGGTGTTACTTAAACTTGGGATCGAGCTGGATTTCTAGACAAGCAGGGAAGAAACTATCCGTAGCACTCAATCATATATCATATCTAGTGACGCAAGATGTGAAGAAGGGTGGATTTTTGAAGGATCTTGTAGGACTTCATCAGAGACATGGTGCAGGAAGGAGTAGTGAGGCTCCATCACTTATCCATAGATGAGAAGATAGCTAACAGTTTCATTAAGCCTCTATTTGGGATAAGCTTGGAAGGAATGATAATGTTTCCCCAGGGGAGTATTAATGATTGCAGTATCATGTCGATATTCCAATATTGATCAGATGGACTTGATCACGTGGGAATAGGCCTAGATGTAATTTTTGGCAGATTGGAGATTCGAGTTGTTGTGAGATCTCCTATGTGTGAATTTCATTGGGCCTTGAAACTCTTGCGAGTAGGTGAGTAGTTAACTCAGGAGTAGGTGAATATTTAAATCAGGAGTAGGTGAGTAGCCCTGATAAGCATCGAGCCAACTCTATCTCCATAGGAAATGGGCTACATTCCAGGGGAGATAGGGAACATATACATCCAGAGTAGATGTGCCTCATCATAGTCTTCGACGGACTGAAGACTCGAGGTGCTTGAGGTGAAATTCCACGTGTCCGATAACATTGAGTTGAATGCATTCACAAAGTGATCCTATGAGAGGATCACCATGAGCTGTTTGTGGCTCCAATGTGGTCATAATTCTCGTCATGGGAAAAGAACGACCCGAGGTACTAGGCACACGTGTCCGATAACATCGAGCTAAATGCATTCACTGAGTGATATTATGAGAGGATCAACTATGAGGTGAATGTGGCTCCAAAGAGGTCATGATTCTTGTCATGGGACAAGAATGACCCAAGGTGCTAGACACATGGTGCTAGAGATGGATCATCAATATAGCTAAATGAGGCTCATGGACATTATGACATTTTCTATGCCAGAAGAATACCAAGAACAAGAACGATGATATGTTTTGATGATGCTACCTGTAGAATGGTATACAAGACTATGTGAGTCTTTCGCATGCCATGTGAATATGGATGGATGTGTTTGAGACCATTAATACCTCCCTAGGTAAGAGGGAGTGTTGATATTATGGTAGCAACGGAAGGTATTAACCTCCATATGTGACCTTTGACTAGAATAGAATATTTTAGAAGCAAGGGAAACCCTAAAAAAATGTGTGAAAACCCTAGAAGACATGTTGGTTCAACAAAATATATAATATTAGGGTATTATCCTCTAGGAAGACAAGTTGACCTCACAAGAAAAAGATAAACAAAAAACATAATTACTAGAAAGTTAGGTTGGCCCATCCAGGAAAGTCACTAGAAAAATTAATATAAATAGAGGACGTCTTGGCTCATCTATTCACTCATTCTCATTCAAGAAACCAGAAACAATGCACAAGTTTGGAGGAGGAGAAACAACAACTACAGTTGTATGATTTTCTCTTGTTTAGTCTTTCTAGTACTTTCACTTGTGCGCTACCCTTGGTTATCTGTTGGTTATGGTGTGGCTTCCTGGAATCATTTTTTCTGTGAAATGTTAAGGTGCTCGGGGGTGGCTTTGTGCCTATGGTTGGGTGACAATGGTGTAGCATTGTCTATGGTGAAACGAGCACAACATTCTAATAGATATTGCCCCGCCCTATGATCCACCTGAAGTTGAAGCGTTGATTTCGCTGAACACCCTCACTGGTTTTTCTGTTCCTCAAACACTCAAGCTAATTGGCTACATTAAGAATAGGAAAGTCATTATCGTGGTTGACAGTGGCAACACCCATAATTTTATTCATCATTTCATTTTTCAAGAGACCATGTGCTATATCAGTGCAATCAACAATTTTCAAATCATGATTGCAAATGGTGGTTCCATGAAATGTGGGGGATGTTTTGAAAACGTGTGCCTACAAATTGGTCACTATCACTAGAAATATCATATGTTTTCTATCGACATGGGTGGTTGAAACATTGTGCTCAGTGCTTGTTGATTATTGAAATTGTTCAAATTCTCAACAACAACATCATAAGGATAATCCCCCTGCATTTTTAAAGAGATGGTTCTCTTATGTAATTATAAAACTAAAATTATGAAATTACAGTTTTAACAAAGAGTATAATCACAAAAGGAAAAGTTCATGAGAAAGGGGCCAAGAACTTTTCCATGAAACAAATACGATATATTTACAATATTATACAAAAATAAATGCAATAACATATAAAATATAATGTTTACCACATCCATCATAATATAGGCAAGATTGGTCATATAATAAGACATAAAAGATATAAGGCCACTATGCAAAGAACTTTAGATGAATATTTCATTTAAAACTAAAAAATATTATTATGAGAACACTACATAGAGAATACATTAGAGCTATACTAAAAAATCTCAAAGTTTGAAAAATCATTAGAGCTATGCTCCGAAATAGTTCTCTGATGAACTGAAAATAAATGTTTGGTTTTACAATGAAATGTAAAGTGTTCAATAAAGTAAAAGGGGTTTGTCCAAATGGACTGGAATTGGGCTCCCATGGACCTTTAAAAGGAAGACTTGGACCTAGAGGAAAACAGAAAAACAATTAGAAATCGACTATGAGTTTTCATTGAATGAAAATACATGTGCTGAATGATTTCTAAATGAGAAGTAAGGAGGATGAGAAATTATGAAAATGACCACTTGACTTACAATGATGGATTCTCTCTCTCATTTGTTAGCTGGAATGTATTTTATAATTTCTTTGGCTGAAACTGCCTAACCAGTTGTAATTGTTTTTTCTTGATCTGATTTTGTTATTTTGATTAAAGCATTCTTTAACCAATTTTCAATGTATTCTCTCATGACTGCAACCATTATCTCTTGTCTAAATTTGATATCGAAAAATTCCTTTTCAAGATATTTAAACTCCATTGTGAGTTGGTGGAGGGTACCTTCATTATCATCATTCGTGTTTACATAATGAGCAAGCCACTCCTCTACTTCTGTCTCTAAGTATTCAGTCAAGTCGTTAAACCTTTCTCCCGATGAGATTTTTAGGAAGTCCAACTTTTCTTTCATTTGTTCTTTGGATAGGAGTGTTGAGTTCATGATTATATGTGGGTCCTCCATGTATTTAGTTGACCCAACTAATTTTAATTCAGACAACTTTAAGAATAATTCACCTCTTTTTGAACTAATGACACTAATATTTCTTTTAAACATTTGTTCTCTTAACCTAACATGCTTTTAATTGATTTAAATAGATTAAGGCAAGTCCTCCTCCTTTTGCCGATATTCGCTAACGCTTGAAACCCTTGTAATGAAAATAGCGACAACTCCTTTATAGAATTCTTCATCATTTTCCAAGTCCGCTTGGATATATTGCTTGAAGTGTGTGATCCTCGAGCCCAAAGAGACTGAGTTGTTTTCCAACTCCCAAGTTTCAAGAATAAAAGATATTCTTTTTTGGATGTTGTCACCAACATATTTCCTGATGGCAACGAATAAACTTGGCATTACTTTCAATCTCGAGCTTGACTTTGGTCTATCTTCTAGAGTCTTCAACGATTGTATAATGATGATGGGATTGACAAACAAAGGTGGTGGCATCAAGACACTTTCTCATTCTCTTACTTTTTCCGTCAAAATTGCATTCACATTTTGTAAATCTCCATATGAATATTTCAAGGCTTCCCCTGTGGCCTCATGGTATTCCATGTCTTTAGAGGGTGCAATCCCCTGAAAATGAAGTTATGAATTCCACTTCTCTTGAATTTTCTTATTTTTTGAATTTAATTTTTCAATGATTAATTTTCTTAAGTTTCTATTGAATACAACATGATGCAGGGTAAGGGAAACTTCTTCAAATATAATAGGCTCTTCTATAGTGAATTCTTCTGCGACTTTTATTCCCCCGAGTAGTCTCTGTTCTTCACCTGCAACCTCTATCTCTTCAAAATTAATGCCAAGCTCCATATCTTCTGGAACAATTTCATTTTCAGATACTGCTTCATCTCCCCCCCTCTTAGTTTATATCTCTTTTTGTTTTATCGACAATCGAGAATGTGTGTGACTTCTCAAGATTTCCCTTTGGAGGGTTTTGGTCTCCTCCATCATCAGAATTATCAATTGTAGACTTCTGTTGTTCTTGGATTGGATTTTGCGGTTTTCCTTTGGTTGAACTGCTTTTTTGGGAAATGTTCAGGGATCAAGAACTTATTTCATTTGCAACCCATCCTTGTTGTCTTTGATGGCCATTGGTACCGACCACAGTCTCGATATAATATTTCCCTTTTTCAACAAACAACGCTTGAAGATATTGATTATCAACTTCTCTTTCTCTGGAAAACATTGAGTTGGGAAACATCATGTTGTATCCAACTGTTGTCATGTTGGTTAGGGTCAAAACCATTGATCTCGTTGTCTTGCTTGAGGTTAAATAAATCAAAATGAGTTGAAGTTTCATCTAAATGGAAAATGATTTTCACGGTAATTTCCCCAATCTTCCATGGTAAAGGGATAAATTGTTTTTTCCTTTTTTCATTAAAAAAGTGTGCCCAAAACTTGTATTGTTTTAATACTTCAACTATGAACAATCTGTCAAAAAGATAAAAGGGTAGAAGTGAAGGTTTTTCATGTGAGCAATAAATTTTGATAATACTAAAATCATCCATAGCTTCAAAGCTTCCTTTTTTGGCTTGGAAGGATGCAACCTCCAACAATAACCTCAATGTATTTGATCCGGATTTTATGAGCGGAACGAAATGAATATAGATTATTAAAAGGTACTTAACACAAAATAACAGGGATATAACAAAACTGGTTTTCTATTCAATAAGGAAATAAGCTAAAACTGTAAAATGCAGTGGAAACAAGCTTACTGGAATGGTGGCGGCTTATCTCTGAGAAGAGATGTGATGGCTGCGCTCATTCACAAGAAGATCATTACAATGAGGCTCTTAAGGCCTTTTTTACAATAAAAAGGAATGCCAAAAACCATATCCATCCAAAAACCTAACCCTAGGAGATGAAGCGCCAAAAGTCATGTGGGCCCCGTTTGGGTAAGTTAGTACATTAACTTCCCGGAGTCATAACTTTTGCATACGATCTCCATTTTAGGCGTGTGATAGCCCATTGGAAAGGTATAATCGAGGAGATTAATTTTGGGGCCTCAATCATGTTGTAATATATAATTGAGAACCTCTATCTAAAAAAACCTTCATTTGGGCCCTCAAAATGGCCCCAGAAGTTAAAAACTGCTAAAAATAGTAAATTGCCAAAATTGCCAGAAAACTATTTTGAGCCAGTTGGAGAAGGTGGGTGGCCACCGATATCCACCTAGATCAATCCTCCCTCCTTAGGAAGCAATGGTATCCATTGCGTTGAGGCTCCCCATCAGATGAGGAAATTTCTGCTGAATTTGGCCCCGGGTGAGCCACTTGCCTTGGTGCAGGAGCTGCCCTGCTTTGACAAATCGATAAAGCTGGATCCTTTGCTGTCGAGTGACATTGATATGTGTGTCTACAATATGATCATTGGATGCCTGTTGTATGAAATCGGGATTGAGCTCTGTTGGTGTCAGTTGTTCTGCTACTTCTGAGGTGTCCAATAATGGTGGGAAATAAGGGCGAAGGAGATCCACGTTGAACACTGGGTGCAGGCCAAGGAAAGGAGGAATGTTCAGCTGAAAAGCATTATCCCCCATGGCCTTAGTGATGGTGTATGACCCATAATAGAGTGGGTGAAGCTTCCAATCAGATCCTGTAAGGCGTTCTTTCTGCAAGTGCAACCACACTTTGTCGCCCACCTGAAACTTGTGTGGCACCCAATGTTGATCATGGCGTTGTTTGTACTTGTCATTGGACTTCTGTAAGATATCCTGAACCTGTTGGCGGATGTGTTGGATCTGCTCAATGAATCGAGTGGCTTTGTCAGCTTTAGTTGGAGCAGAAGATGATTCAGGCGAGGTGACTGCAAGGGGATGTGCAACATCTATGGGACCCAATGGTTGGAATCCCAACCCCACCTGAAAGGGGCTGTGGCTGGTTGAGATATGCAGGGCTCGGTTGTAGCTATGTTGGACACAGGGAAGGCTCTCATCCCATGTGCGAGGGTGCTGTGAATTATACATGCAAAAGATATTCACAATCATTTGATTTACAACCTCGGTTTGGCCATCTGTCTTAGGGTGGAAGGCTGTGGAATTGGTGAGCTTGGTGTCCAGCAGTGACTAGAGGCTCGACTAGAATGTGCTGAGAAATCGACTATCCTGATATGAGACAATGGTTTGTGGGATTCCAAAATGTACCCAGACTCGTTCAAAGAAGATCTTGGCATTGGCCTCTGTTGTGATGTTCTTCTTGCAGGGAACCAAAATCGCCATCTTAGAAAAGCGATCAACAACCACAAAAACACAGTCGTTTCCTCGCTTGGTGGATGGGAGGACCGACATGTAGTCCATTGAGATAGATTCCCATGGTCTATCAGGAGTAGGAAGAGGGGTGTATATGCCCTGTTTCTTAGTGGTCGGTTTGGCAATCGCGTAGGCAATGCAAGACCTGATATACTTGCTGACCTCCTGTCGAAGTTTCAGCCAATAGAAATGTTTCTGTAGCATCACCACTGTCATTTTGATGCCGAAGTGTCCTGCCATGCGATTGTAGTGGGATTCCCAGATCAACTTCACTTGCTTGCTTGATGGAACACAAATATGGCCCAGATGACACAACAACCCATCCTGAAGATGGAAATTATCGACAACTGTGTTTGCCCCCAACATTTGATAGGTGGTGGCGAAGTCTGGGTCTGTCTCATAGAGTTGGGGCCATCTAGAGGTCTCATGGCCACAAGAGTCTAGCACCGTGGTGAGTGCTGCGATTGGTGGTCTGCTGAGGCAATCAATGACGCGATTGATGCTTCATGTTTTATACTTGATGTTGAGGTGAAATTGCTGCAAATATGTGGACCACTTTTGATGGCGGTCATTCTACAATTTTCCTTGTGTCTGCATGAACTACAGTGGCTTATGATCAGTGTGGATGACTGTTTCCTTCCCAAGTATGTAGTGTCTCCACTGGTGATAAGCTTTCACAATGGAGTACATTTCTTTTTCATAAGTAGGGTACTTACGAACAACATTTGATAGTGTCCCACTATGATAGGCCACGGGGTGGCCGCGCTAAGTGAGAACGACGCCCACAACATAGTCAGAAGCATCTGTCTCAATCTCAAAGGGTTTCTGCAGGTCTGGGAGTGAAATTACTGGGGCTGAGCACAAGTGCTGCTTCAAATCATCGAACGCTTGTTGTTGGGACCGGCCCCACGCAAATTTCACCTTACCACCACCCCTGGTTATTTGGCTAAGGGCCCATGCGATATGGGATAATCCCAACATGAACCTGTGGTAGAAATTGGCAAGGCCCAAGAAGATTCGGAGCTCAGTGAGTGTGGTTGGGGCTGGCCAATTACGGATGACTTGGATCTTGGTTGGATCCACATGTACGCCATGCTGATCAATGATGTAGCCCAGGTAATGACCCTGTCCATGCCGAAGGAGTATTTTTCCAGGTTGGCGTATAGCTTGTGATGTCACAGGGTGTGCAGAACCCGTTGAATATGTTGCAAGTGTTTGGCCCAAGTCTCGCTGTAAATGAGTATGTCATCTAGATACACCACTACAAAATTATTGGTGAATGGTCACAGGATATCGTCCATCAAACTCATGAAAGTGGCTGGCGCATTTGTCAAACCAAAGGGCATGACCAACCATTCAAAAAGGATTTCCTTTGATTTGAAGGTGGTCTTCCATACATCTGTCTGTTCTATCGAGAGATGGTGGTAGACAGACTTCAGATCAATATTACTGAAGTATTTGGCCCCCATGAGTTGATCAAGGAGGTCGTCGATTCGGGGAATCGGGTATCGGTTTCTGACTGTGATTTTATTCAGAGATCGGTAATCAATGAAAAGTTGCCAAGTTCCATCTTTCTTTTGTACCAACACAATTGGGCTCCTGCAAGGTGATGAGCTGGGACAGATGTGCCCCTTGTGGAGCACTTCTTGTATCTATCGCTTGATCTCCTCATTCTCTAATAGAGAGAAACAATAGACTGGCCCATTGGGTAGCGGTGCGCTGGGGGTCAGATCGATGGGGTGCTTGACCTGACAGTGCAGAGGTACCCCGGTAGGTGAGGAGAAGATATCCAAGTATTCTTCCATGACCTTATATACTTGCTTCTGCTGTGTGGAGAGGTCGGTCGCAGAGACCCTGGATGTGGCTGTGATCTTTCGCTTATTCTGGGAGCGAATCACAGAGAAGACAAATTCCCCATTTCTTAGAAGAGATCAAGGAAATAACACTAGGTGGGACTGCCTCGGGTATCCTGTACAATTTCTTGTTCAAAGTAATAATAACACTACGAGGCCTAAAATCATACACAACATGGCGTTTCCATAAATAAGGTTGTCCCAAAATAAAATCACAAACTTTGAGAGGAGAAACATCACACAATACCTCATCTTTGAAGGGCTTGATGTCGTACGACAGTCGACACTATTGGTTGACACGGAGATCGCTTCCTTGGTGGAGCCATCCAATGGTGTAGGGTTGTGGGTGCGGTGTTGTAGACAGGGTCAACCGCTTGATGACCTTTTCTGAGATTAGGTTCTTCTAGCCACTGCTATCAATGATGAAGTGTAATGGGGTGCCTTTTACCCACATCTGTGAATGGAAGAGGCACTCTCCTTCTTCTGGCTCGTCTGGTTCAGCGGACTGGAGCTTGGTGGTAGCGACGGTGGCATTGGGTTCTGCGTCAATGATCCGTATTCACCCTTCTGGTTCTGGCTTAGAGTCGGAACCCGCATATGATTAAGAGGCTTTCACTTTGGCCACCAGTGACTGCTTTGAGCGGTAGTCAACAGTGTTATGCCAAGGGCTCTTATGGAAGTCGCACCACTTCCCGATATCTTTCTTTGTCTTTATGGTGTCCTTATTTGCTTGCGGCTTGGACTGGTTGTCTTGATACTATCCATATTTTCTCTGTCCTTTGTTCTGTGGGTTGGGGCCACCCTTTCCTGGCTTTTGTTGTGAGGGGTTCCCAGGCCCAAATTTTCACGTCTTTTGTTTGAGCTTCTGCTCGATTTTGACGGCATATCGGTAGGCCGCGCCCAAGGATGAGATGTACAGAAATTCCATTTCGGTATGGATGTATCTATGTAGAGCATCGCGATACTTGAGCACCAGATGTCACTCTGAATCTTTGATACCCAGCTTGGTGCGCAAGGTATGGAAGATATTTGTGAAATCTGGCACTGCTTGGTCTCTTTCTTTCTACAGTGTGGTCCATTTTGTATACAAGTCGTCATAACTTACGACAAGGTAATATTGTTCCTTAGTAGAATCCATGAAGGATTCCCAGGTGGTCGTGACTATAAATAATGAGGTTTCCTCTATTTCCTTTTGCACACATAAGGTTTCCCACCAATCTTTGACTTGGGGAACGACTTTGAGGAGCGCAAAAGTAATCTTTTCTCTATTCGAAAAGTTATGGAAAGAACAATACCCTTCTAGTAGATTCAACCACTTGTCTACAACATCTGCATCTATCTGACCTTCAAATATAGGAATATCGAAGTTTATTTGTACCTTGAAATGGGTGACGCCTCTGCTTGAAGAAGATGTGTCACCTGTTGGTAGCTGCCGAAGGATTTGCGCGAAACTATCCATCATCTCGTTCCTCTGTTGCATGAGGGATTCCTCAATCAACAGTTTGAAAGGATCTCCTGTCCCGTCATTTTTCTTTTCTCCTGCCATGAGAGGTTCCTTGGGTGTGCAAGATCTTTTGTCCTCAAGATAAATAAGCTCGAGACCCAACTCTTTGTACTTCGACCTCGTTGGGGACATGCATTAAGATGACAAGGAGCATACCTCTTTGATACCATTGATCCGGATTTTACGAGTGGAACGAAATGAATACATATTATTAAAAGGTACTTAACACAAAATAACATAGATATAGTAAAACTGGTTTTCTATTCAATAAGGAAATAAGCTGAAATTGTAAAATGCAGCGGAAACAAGCTTGCTAGAATGGTGGTGGCTTATCTCTGAGAAGAGATGTGATGGCTGTGCTCATTCGCAAGAAGATCATTACAATGAGGCTCTGAAGGCCATTTTTACAATAAACAAGAATGATAAAAACCCTAGACATCCAAAAACCTAACCCTAGGAGATGAAGTGCCAAAAGTCATGTGGGCCCCATTTGGGTAAGTTAGTACATTAACTTCCCAGTGTCATAAATTTTGCATACGATCTCCGTTTTAGGCGTGTGATAGCCCGTTGGAAAGGTATCATCGAGTACATTCATTTAGGGGCCTCAATTATACTATAGAATATTATTGAGAACCTCAATCTCAAAAAACCTTCATTTGGGCCCTCAAAATGGCCCCATAAGTTAAAAATTGCTAAAAATAGTAAAGTGCCAAAATTGCCAGAAAATTGTTTTGAGCCAGTTGGAGAAGGTGGGTGGCCACCGATATCCACCTGGATCAGTATTTTTACCATAAATTGATTTTCTTAAAGAATAAACAAAAGCATTGCATACCTCATAAAAATTGTACGCAACTTTTTGCTTTCAGAGTGCAGGGTACCACATTTGTATAGGGTCAGTTTTATAGTTGACCTTTTTTGCCACGGGTAGGCGCTTGAACACATGACAATAAGTTACCATGAAAAAAAAATAGCAAGACATGTAGAACCTTTTACTTTTGTGGAAGTTTCCAAGATGGAAGGATAATTCACTCAAAATAATCCTTTACGAGTCGAAAATGGCATTCTCATGAATTGAAAAATGGAATATATATAAAGAAATCTTGGGGATAGTAGCTATGGACTCCTATCCAGTTATCCCAACAAATAACCATGCCATTTCTTTGTATGGATACTTCAAATAACATTCGTGAATAATGGAGAAGACTTCAGGAAAAACTGACGGGTCTTCAAGGTGCCTCTGTAAAAGTTCGGTTCCTCTGTTTCTTGTCCTAAGAAAATCCTCGGCTTCAACACTCTTGAAAACCATGGTTGGTTAAGGGAGTCCAGAAATTATTTTAAAAGTAGAGGAGGCTAAATAAATAACCGTTTCTCCTTGTAATTGAATGATTCTTATTTCCTTATCAAACTTATCAACACACCGCATGAAGTCATATACCTCTGGCACACACCATGTTGATGCGATTTCGGATGTCCAGATCTTATTCAATTTTTTCTCTGGGGGTGGTAACGTGGAATACCACTTGTAAGCTTGTGACCACTGAAATACTTGATCTTCTCGTCCCAAAAGATTTATGGTGTCTCCGAAAAATTATTCTTTTATTCGAGATAATGTATTAGCTAAGGCGACAAAATAACAATATTCTTGAAGTTGCTAGTATCAAAAAAGACTTGTTTCGTTTTACACGTTCAAAAGCTCTTAATTTGAGGATTTAAATGATAACTTGTATTAACATTTATGGAGGGTTGGCTCAAGAATCTCATTATTAATAAATGTATTAACAACATATGAGTGGTAGTAATTTCTGGAAAGAGTGATTTAATGTAGGTTGGGAAACGTGAACGGGAAAGAGTATAAAGTGTTTTAGTGTTGCGGGTTAGAGGGTTCATAGGATGGTGGATGACAGAGAAGATGGACAGGCAGGATGACATGATAGTGGATGAGTGGGATGGCGGGATAGTGAATGAGCAGGATGATGGATGAGCGGGATGACAAGATGACATGACAGAGGATGATCGAGATCACATGATCGTAGATGAGTGGGACATAGGGTTGACATAGTGAAAGAAATGGTGCTCCGCACCCATGGATGGATGCCTGCATTCTACAAAAATTCTAAGTGTGAATAGTGCATGATGGAGATCGTGGAAGTTAAACAGACTGTTATGTAGGTCACATACATTTGGAGTAGTAATGTAATGTGTTAGGAACCAGCGGTGGTCTCTAAATATTATTTGTTTTGAAAATTTTCTTAGTATGGAGGAATTCTAGGAATGAACTATACAAGGAGGAATACACAAGATTTGATCAATTCTTGTTGGTCAACAATGTTGAATGGTTATGAACACTCGGTCGCATCACCATGGATTTTAAGGACTTAACCATGGAATTCCAATAGGAGGGACAACAATATAAGTTCTAAGGAATCACGACAGGCTCCCCCAAGATCATCAGTTCCTGTAGAATGGAAAAGCTAGTAAAAAAAGGTCATTTCAATAGTATTGTCCTACTCCATTCCATTCAAGCAGTTGCGACCTATTGTGCATCCCAACCTCCAATATTGTCTATCCCAACACTAATATATTTTTAACAATCCCCAAGGACTTCCGACTTCCTGCAGTGCCCATGGTAATTCCATTCTCCTGGTCGCTGGCAATCTTCCTCCCGATGTTGTCACATACCCACTACAACAAAAATAATTTTTTCGCTCTTCCTCAAGGGATAGAATCCCCGAATTCCTACGGGGGCCTAGCACAGGATAGCTCTTCCCTTATCCACCTCCATGTGATCATTGGTTATGACCACAGGCCAAGCCAAGAGGCACCTTTCGCATTTCGCGACTCAACGATGCAAGAGAGTCAAGTCTTTCGACTCTTCAAACCCCGAAACCTGAAATCTTACCTTCGATGAGATCGATGAATGTGAATCTCCCCCTGATCCGACGATCCTGGCCGTATCAGGATTTCGGTAACCGAGAGTTCAAAATGCAGCGACCCAAACCACTGGTCACTCCATTCCCCGAAATATGATACGCGAGTTCTTGTACGAGATCCAATGATCCTCAATGATTTGGATCCAACGGTCTAGATCTTTTCGGAGTTTCGTGAACCAGGAGTTCACGATGCAGTGACTCCAAATCTCTTGTCACTCCAATCCCCGAATTCCAATATGAGAATTCATGTATGATATCAACGACCCTCATTGATCTAGATCTGACGGTCACTACCCCTCCTGAGCTTAAGGGTATTGAAATACACTTAGTCTTAGTCGCACGTCGGGGTTTCGTATACCGAGATTTTGTGACTTGCGAAGATGAGGGGTCTTGCCCTCTGGTTTCCCAGATGCCGAAACAATGAAAATTATTCACACTAAACCAGCTCATCCACAGAGCGTATTGGGGTTTCATATACCGAGATTTCACGACTTGTGAAGACGAGGGGTCTTGCCTTCTGGTTTCCCGGATGTCGAAACGCTGAAACTTATTCACACTAAACCGGCTCATCCACAGAGCGCATCGGGGTTTCGTATACCGGGATTTCACGACTTGTGAAGACGAGGGGTCTTGTCCTCTGGTTTCCCAGATGTCAAAACGTCGATCAACAACCACGTGTCCCTCCGATGGATGGCTGCGAATAGTTTGGGACTTTTAGGAATTCGTCGAGTCCACTCCCCTGCCTATGCAAGGGTTAAAATTGACGATCAATATAGCTCCGTCAGATCCTTGGATATACAGTCCTGGATCCCATCGCTACTTGCGAAGGCTGAAGGGGTCGAGGTATTAACACCTTCGTTCCTTCCTCCAGTCTAACGGTCATGATAGACCTCAGATCATCGCCCTTTCATCTAGCAAACGAAAGGGTACTCTCTTTCAGTATTTGAAACTCGCTATCCTTCCTGATCTTCGTCAGCTATGAAGGACTTGAGAGCTTTGCGCTCTTTCTTCTAGACTTGACTCTTAAAAGAGTCTTCAACACAACTATTGTGGTCCTTCATCAAGATGTTCTAGGGTTCTATTTGATCACAAAGAGCCTGTGCATATCTGCACTACCTCTCATGAACTTAACAAACTCCGTCCTCCAAGGGACTCAGAACAACTAGGTGAGTAAACCATCGTACATGCAACTACGCCTAAGGTCAACGAGCTCACAGTTAGTGGCTCTGGCTTAAGACACTACAAAACTCAAGAGTTTATGAGAACAAGTCGTGTCTGAACCATATAATTCCTTACTTGCCTAATTATACAACCACACAGAAAATAGAAGGGATACAATATATCCATTAAGCATTCATTCACATTCCTGAAACATACACAGTATAACCAATTCATACACAATTATGGCTAAATTACACAGGGTAGGAAATCACTTATCTATTACAGGTTGCTGCCAACCAACTGACTGTGGGTGTTCATCCTTCCACCCGACCATAGGCTCAGAGGCATTCATTCTTAGCACTCTGTCCACCCCCATGCCAAGCCATGATATCACCAGGGAATCCTCACACTTATCAAGGGTTCTTCCTCCGTTTCCGCTTCTGTTTGGGTCCTTGTCTCTATAACTCAGAGATTTCTCTTTCGATTATGGCCTCGACGAGGTTTCTTAGATGCTCCTCGACATCAAGCTCACGACCTTCAGTTCGTGACTCGCTGGAGAGCTTCGTGCATCTCCCTTGCGAGCTTACGCTCTCTTTGTCTGGTGTCTCCTCTCCCGTGTGTATCCCTCTTACCTTGGAAGGTTTGCCAACCTATCCTAATCCTTATGTCAGAAGGAAGCTCAGGTCTGTAGGTCCCTGTGGTACTTCGGGCTGACAACCCATGTTTCCATTCATGGGGATGGTTGATTGTTCAACCACCAATCCTTTCTTCATTAACTGATTTCTTTCCTTTGGATTCGAAGGAGGTTTGTCATCCTTATCAAGGGACATTTGGGGTTATTTGATATATGAACCCTCTTGTATAGTTTTCACATTCTTCCTCTAGTGATATCATGGCCAATACTTTCAAGGCTTCACCCCCACAGTCAGTTATTTGGCAACTCAGTCAATAATACATTTACATTTTCCTCATGCCTTAGCATGGTAATTCCTATTTTATGATTAATTACAAATTGGGGGAAACAGGGTGTTACAATTCCCTCCCCCTTAAAGGAACACTGTCCTCGGTGTTCTTTCTCAGAAACACCTGTCATGCCTTTCTCATTCAGCCACTTAAGAAGTCTTGATCTTCGTCCTCGGTCAGGTCCTCTTTCAGGATCTTAGTCTTTGTCATATGCCTTCAATAATTCTTGGACAACAAGCACATTAATCACAATTTTGTGCGAAAACATCTTACTGTTGTTCAAAATTCAAAAGGAAAATTTCATAATCTTAGCACAATACTTATCTGTGCAGTTTGTTGATCTGTATTCACATGGTAGTTATGTTATCCATGCTCATTGCTTTCCTTGACGTACCCATTGGGTGCATGATTCCAATTCAATAGTTCACAAGAGCTATCATGATTTCATCTTCCTTTCCAAGGTTTTTGTGCACATGAAACTACCCACTGTGTGCATGATTCCAATAGTTTATAAGAATTATTAAGGTCTCCTCTTCCTTGTAGTCACTCACCCTCTAGGCCCAGGCTCATACATCCCCTTCACTGTTATATAGTCCCTCGGGCGATCCGTCTTGCCCTGCCAATGTTTTCTCGCACAAGAAAATTTTAGAGACTCTATCGAGTCTTACAGTCGAGGCATCCCTCAGACTTGCTCTGCCGAGGTGTACCTCCAGCTTGTGTTACCTCAACACAAAAATTTTCAGGTGATCATGGCTTATCACGGGGTTTTCATGGCTCAACAATAGCCTTTTTTCATCATCTTCAGCTTTGACAGCTTTCATCTGTTCCTTCTGGACAAATCTTTTCTCCTCACCTATGTCACAGGTATACAACATTCGTGAGACATCATTATAAATTCCAACTTTCAGAATTTTTATTGCAAATCTGTCACCCACAAATTTTTCCAATCTCTTCTTTTATTTTCAGATATGTTCCGTACGGAACCAGATTCACAATTATGGGACTTTCCTTCCCATAACATTTTAGCTCAGTAGGAAATCGGTCTTCCTTATGGGCTTGCAACATTTCCATATCCAAGACTCTTTCTTCCTGCAATCATTCCTCAACTAATCAAATTGTTAGTTCTCATGCACATACATTTTTATCTCACCTTTTCAACTTCATCACAACAATTTCAGAATTGTGCATACTAACAATCAAATTCACTTTCTGAAAAGGAAATACCATTCCTTGCAATTTAGCTCAGCAGGAAATTGGTCTCTTCTATGGGCTTACCTCAATGCCATATCCATGACCCTTTGCTTCCTGCAATTCATTCTTTCCACAACCAAACAAACTATTAGTCTCATCTCAACATACCAATCTTTTTAAAACGTAATTCAACATTTCAAAGGGTTTTAACAAATGTGCCAATATCCATGGCCACATTCATACCCAAATGCACTCTTGCATTGATTTCAAGTTTGTCACACTTTATGACAGGTTATTGGCCATGGGGTGTTGGAATTTAACCAACCTTTTCCTCATATGGTTTATTCGTTTTCTTTCATTCTTACAACATGACCATACTGCCTGCTATAGGCCGATCACGATCCCAAATTGGTATACCAGAACTCAAAGTTCCACATGAATGCTTTTAAGCACTCCTTGATTGGTCAATGCATTCATGACATATTGGTTCATGGATTCTCCCAATGGTTACAAACAATGTTTACTACCAGAGGTTCATATCTCCATTATTCAGGTTCTCCTTCCTGAATCATACCTTACTTGGGTATCCAAGGCATACAACTGCCTTTCAAAGTTCATGCATAGCACTAAGACAATAAAATATTTTAGAAGGGGTTCTTACCAAATCCCTTCATACCTTTTGCCACATAGGCACAAATATATTTATACCGGTTCTTGGTTGCTAGCACTCTCTTTCTGATCTCTACCTCATCAACAGTGCTTTAGCAGGATTTTCACAGTCCTGTCAACAATCTTTTGACCACAGCCTCCCCATGGTCACCCTCTGCTTGAGGTTGTTCATTATTGGCAACTGTCTTTCTCAACAGTTCCAATCTTATTTCTTTCTACACATGACATGCACCATAGGCACATTAGTCGTCATGTAATTAAAATGGAAGTACCATAGCATTTAAATTAATAAAATATTTTCGGACATGTCCCAACATATCCGTATGTACTTCATCACACAATCCTTAATGTTTTCATGAGTGCAACACAACAGTTCTTAATTGTTTTCACAATATTACAACCATCATCACTATGGTGTCAAAACATTTCCATTCATCAATGTACTAGCTTTCTCATCCCATAGAAAACATAATGCACAACAAGGAAAGAATTGAGGGCTCTCCCCTTCTTCAAATTTTTTCTACATCGCCTGGGACTTTTCAGCCCAGCCGAGTTATCTCTAAGGCCTCACTGTCTCTTCTCTACTTTTGCAATTCTACTCCATGTCGGGATCTTCTTGCTCTTTTCCTTGAGCCGCCTTGGTTAGGCCTCACCCTAACCCTTTTTGGGATACCACAACATGCTTTAATAGAAACTCTTTGCTCATTATGAATCATGAACATGTGCATCCTACACACTTCCATTCGGTTATCAGAATGGTCAATATTTAGTTGTTAGTCTTCTATTAATTACATGGTTCTTTCAAAATGTAATCCAGGATTCTTATATATGGACAGGCCTTGTAGCCCATTGTCCAACCTTCAACAATTATTAGGGTTGTGACTCTGTTCTTTTGACAAAGTCCTTACACAGTTCCTCCACCGGGAACTCCTTCGGTATGCAACTTCCTTGTTGCATATCCATCACTATCTGTGATGGCCTCAAGCTCAAATTAGCTTCAACTTGTTAATAAGCATTCTTTAAGGGACATAGACATACCTTTCTGGTATGTATTCTAGATTATGCATCCTCACATGTTCTAGGTTTTTGCTAACTTAAATCCATGATGTACTTATCTATACTCATAATCGTAAGCCTGTGTGCAGTTGCCATAGGTATATTTTACAGCCCACATGCATCTTTACTGTTAAGATCAGTCAATTCAGATTCATTCACAATCCTTCTCATGTGATGCTCAAAGGTGTAATCATTTGTCTCTTATTATGACAAGAGAGAATCTTTGCTCATTTACCCTTTCATCTAATTATATTGGTACTTCATGAGGAAATGGAATACATTCCCCTCAGGCTATTATTTGGAACAAAACTTTCATGACTCCCCAGAATGGAGTCAACTATGCCTCCATAATATTCATTTAATCTGGACAAGAGCAATACTTGCTTCACATTTCACTCATTAGGGCAATCATATTGGGCCTCTAGTATACTTATACTCTTACATCATACATGTGCATTACTTGCATGTTTAATATCATTCATACCTTACCAGTATTAATATCAGGCTTCCTATTATGAAGCTTCACAATGCATTAAAAAAATGCACTCAAGTACAATTGAAAACAACTAAGTATTCATCATACTAGTTCACGCCTTCTCCTCACGTGACCACCGGCGGTGACCATGATCCGAACTAAAAGGCACTTCACATTTCACGATTTCGGGATTCCTGTTGCAAGGAACTCTGGTTCTTCGATCCCCGAAATCCAAAAACCTGAAAGACCGAGGCTAAGGTTTTCTCGGCTCTTTTATCCACATGACCCTTTGCTCGGAACCCGGGGTCAACTCATAGACATGCGTCAGGATCCTGTGTTTCGGCAAATCCACGGACAATGCTCCACCATTTCCCAATCTTCTAATCCACAAGGGTCCGACAACCTGGATCCCACGGTCTAGATCTCTCTGCCAATCAATGGTCTTGATCAAATCCCAGCTTTCCACCTTTCGGGATTCTGGCGGAGTCTTCACCTCCTAACTCCCGATTTCGAATCCCCAAAATGTGTATGCGTCAGATCAACAATCCACCGCCTGTCTCGATCCAACGGCTTAGGATGTCGGGATTTCATGACATGCGATTTCTCAAAACTCTTCCCGTTGACCTCTAAACCTCTGACTCCCGAAGATCCGATTACACTGGATTTACGGTTCAGGTCATCTGCTAACCAACGGCCCTGATTGAATCGATGATTTACCTTGCGGGAC
Organism: Picea engelmannii; assembly: GCA_009831015.1. Lineage (NCBI taxonomy): Eukaryota > Viridiplantae > Streptophyta > Pinopsida > Pinales > Pinaceae > Picea > Picea engelmannii. Next base: position 21,453 of record WSFP011402266.1, read on the forward strand.
TTTGGGAAAGTCTTCGCTTCTATTTTCCTAATAGCCGAAACCTCAAAGCTCTAGATAAACGACTCTCATTGATTCCAATCTAACGGATACTGTTCCTCCTGAGTTTGTGAGTGATGAGAGGTTGTCATCCTTATCTTCTCCACTGATCTACTAGATCTAACGGTTCATGGAATTTCAGTATTCCGCCCTCCGAGAATTCCACCGTCTGTTCAGATTTTCAATGACTTCCAGCCACAAACTTGGCATCAACTCTTCTAGAATCAACCTCTGTGTTCAACCTCCAGAGCTTTCAAACTTTAACACAAGCTTGTTTCTATATGCACTCCTTGTTCTCTATATACACACTTGACATATGAAATTTTCCCGCTATCTCTTCTGAGCTTTTAAGTTACTTACAAGACTAATCTCATAGTCATAACTCATACAGATGTTACCCTCTCTTTATGGGAACAACCAACAAGGGTCACTCTTGGGAATTAGCAACAGTCCCAAAGGAATACTCTTAATCTTGTTTAAACAGATTATCCTTGTTGTCGATTCTAACCATTATAGGTCAGATAATCCGACCCTACATATTTTCATCAGTGCTCTCAATTGTGAGGAGTCATATGCTCAAGGTTTAGTCTTTTAATAATACAGTAATTATAAATTTCTAAGGATCCTACCAGTCCTTACCAGATTTCCTAAATCATGAAGGAGTTCTTCATGAGGATCTTAATTCTTACCTAACCAGCCATCTCAATTGCAAGAGACTCTACCTGCTTTAGTAGGTAGCCATCGTCACACTATAACATAACAACTTAGTTCATGTCCCTTTTCAGGCTCGTGCAGCTTCATAGCACAATTTATTCCACCTTTTTTATTCATACTCAGGTCTTATTAGTAATATTGATCAGTGCATCCCTACTCCTATAAGAGTAGTTATCATTTTGACAAAGGAACAATAAAATTCCTTTGCTGGAATTCCGTAGAAATTCCCAAATTCCAATTTCATTATGTAGTGCTTCTCCTTAAAGAGAAAATGCAGATAACAATATCTCCTTACGCGACTCGTACGTGAGCCCAAGCAGGCCAAGTGTTGTAACCATGCTCTGATACCAATTTGTCACATACCCACTACAACAAAAATAAAATTTTCACTCTTCCTTAAGGGATAAAATCCCTGAATTCCTACGGGGGCATAGCGCAGGCTAGCTCTTCCCTTATCCACCTCCATGTGATCGTTGGTTATGACCATAGGCCAAGCCAAGAGGTGCCTCTCGAATTTCACGACTCAGCGATGCAAGAGAGTCAAGTCTTTTGACTCTTCAAACCCCGAAACTCAGAATCTTACCTTCAATGAGATCGACGGCTGCAAATCTCCCCCTGATCCGACGGTCCTGGCCGTATCGAAATTTCGGTAACCATGAGTTCGAAATGCAATGACCTAGACCACTAGTCACTCCATTCCTCGAACTCTGATACACGAGTTCTTGTACGAGATCCAACGATCCTCAATGATTTGGATCCAACGGTCCAGATCTTTTCGGAGTTTCGTGAACCGGGAGTTCATGATGCAGCGACTCCAAATCTCTTGTCACTCCAATCCCCGAATTCCAATATGGGAATTCGTGTATGAGATCAATGACCCTCATTGATCTAGATCTAACGGTCACTACCCCTCCTGAGCTTAAGGGTGTTGAAAGACACTCAGTCTTAATCGCGCGTCAGGGTTTTGTATAATGGGATTTCGCGACTTACAAAGATGAGGGGTTTTTCCCTCTGGTTTCCCGGATGTCGAAACGCCGAAACTTATTCACACTAAACCGACTCATCCACAAAGCGCATTAGGGTTTCGTATACCGGGATTTCGTGACTTGCGAAGACAAGGGGTCTTTCCCTCTGGTTTCCTGGATGCCGAAACGCTGAAACTTATTCACACTAAATCGACTCATCCACAGAGCGCATCAAGGTTTCGTATACCTGGATTTAGCGACTTGCGAAGACGAGGGGTCTTGTCCTCTAGTTTCCTGGATGCCGAAACGCTGACTGATAGCCACGTGTCCCTCCGATGGATGGCTATGAATACTTTGGGACTTTCAGGACTTCTTCGAGTCCACTCTCCTGCCTATGCAAGGGTTAAAATCAACGGTCAATATAGCTCCGATAGATCCTTGGATCTACGGTCCTGGATCCCATCGCTACTTGTGAAGGCTGAAGGAGTTGAGGTATTAATGGCTTCGTTCCTTCCTCCAGTCTAACGGTCATGACAGACCTCAGATCCTCCGAAAGGATCTAGCCTGTTCATCTAGCAAACGAAAGGGTACTCTCTTTCGGTATTTGAAACTCGCTATCCTTCCTGAGCTTTGTCAGCTATGAAGGACTTGAGAGGTTTGCGCTCTTTCTTTTGGACTTGACTCTTAAAAGAGTCTTCAAAACAACTATTGCACTCCTTCATCAAGGGGTTCTGCGGTTCTATTTGATCACAGAGAGCCTGTGCATATCTGCACTACCTCTCATGAGCTTAACAAACTCCGTCCTCAAAGGGACTCAGAATGAATAGGTGAGTAAACCATCGTACATGCAACTACGCCTAAGGTCAACGAGGTCATAGTTCGTGGCTCTAGCTTAAGACACTACAAAACTCAAGAGTTTATGAGAACAAGTCATGTCGGAACCATATAATTCCTTACTTGCCTAATTATACAACCACGCAGAAAATAGAAGGGATACAATATATCCATTAAGCATTCATTCACATTCCTAAAACATACACAGTATAACCAATTCATACACAGTTACGGCTAAATTACACAGGGTAGGAAATCGCTTATCTATTACAGGTTGCTGCCAACCAACTGACTGTGGGTGTTCGTCCTTCCACCCGACCATAGGCTTAGAGGCATTCATTCTTAGCACTCTGGCCACCCCCGTGCCAAGCCATGATATCACCAGGGAATCCTCACACTTCTCGAGGGTTCTTCCTCCATTTTCACTTCTGTTTGGGTCGTCTTCTCTGTAACTCAGAGATTTCTCTCTCGGTTATGGCCTCGACGAGGTTTCTCAGATTCTCCTCAGCATCAAGCTCATGGCCTTCAGTTTGTGACTCGCTGGAGAGCTCCGCGCATCTCCCTTGCGAGCTTACGCTCTCTTACGCGCATCTACCTTGGAAGGTTTGCCGACCTATCCTGTTCCTTCTGTCAGAAGGAAGCTCAGGTCTGCAGGTCCCTGCGGTACTTAGGGCTGACAACCCATGTTTCCATTCATGGGGGTGGTTGATTGTTCAACCACCAGTCCTTTCTTCATTAACTGATTTCTTTCCTTGGGATTCGAAGGATGTTTGTTATCCTTATCAAGGGATATTTGGGGTTATTTGATATATGAACCCTCTTGTATAGTTTTCACATTCTTCCTCTAGTGATATCATGGCCAGTACTTTCAAGGCTTCATCCCCACAGTCAGTTATTTGGCAACTCAGTCAATAATACATTTACATTGTCCTCATGCCTTAGCATGGTAATTCCTATTTTATGATTAATTACAAATTGGGGGAAACATGGTGTTACAGATGTTAACCCTTATCATCACCCCCTTGCCTAGAAAAATGGAATTGAGAAAATTGTTCAGGAATTGATAGAGGCGAGTGTTATACATCCTAGTACTAGCCCTTATTCTTCTCATATAGTCATGGTACTCAAGAAAGAGGGCACTTGATGCATGTGTCCTAGTTTTTGTGCCCTCAAGAAAATCACAATCAAAGAGAAATTTCCTATTCCTATCATTGATGACCTTTTGGATGAATTAATTAATGCTTAGTACTTTACCAAACTTGATCTCCATTCTGGCCACCACTAGATATGTATGAGAGAGAAAGATATTCCGAAAACTGCTTTTCACACTCATGAAGGTCACTATGAGTTCTTGGTTATGTCCTTTGGCCTCTGTAATGCACCTTCCACTTTTCAAAGTCTCATGAATCATATCTTCCATCCTTTCCTTCATCATTTTGTCTAATTTTTCTTTGATGATATCCTCATCTATAGTAAAACTTGGCAAGCCGATCTCGCCCATGTAGACCAAGTCCTACACTTACTGTCTAAGCACAAAATTTTTCTCAAACAATCTAAATGTACTTTTGGAGCCGTTGAAGTTGAATACTTGGGGCATATTTTTGGGAAGGATGGTGTATGTGTGGATCCCAAGAAAATTGAAGCTATGAAGGATCAACGTTGCCTTAAAACTCTTAAAAGTTTGTGTGGTTTCTGGGTTTAACGGGATATTATCAGAAGTTTGTTCAGAATTATGGTAAAATTGCAGCTCCTTTCACTATTATCCTTGTTACACATTATTTTCGTCATCCCTATGATCGTTAATGACGTAAACCTATCTATTGCCTTTAGAGGGGTCACAGTGGCCTGAGTTCCTGAAGAGAGAAGGAAGAAGAACTTTTCCTGAGAAAAGAAGTTGCATTTTCCTATGTAAAAACCTTATAAAGAGAAGTTTCCGCAGGTTGCTATATAGGCAGGGTGCGGAAATGACCAATTTCCGCAGGTTGCTATATAGACAGGGTGCGGACTTTCCGCAGGTTTCTATATAGCCAGGGTGCGGAAATGACCACTTTCCGCAGGTTGCTATATAGGCAGGATGCGGAAATGACCACTTTCCGCAGGTTGCTATATAGCTAGGGTGCGGAAATTCCAGCACGTGGGAAAAACGTACGATTTCTCGAATTTTCTAGAAGGAGAAGCTTCTTGGGTGAGGTGGCATCCGAACGGTTTGGATCTTACT
>ML858479.1:9740-26218 GCA_009831015.1 Picea engelmannii
CCAACATACCCCCCAACTTAACTTGTTGCATGTCCTCATGCAACCATGCATGGATCTTCTCAAGAAATTTTGGCATCTGAATGTTGGCTTTGAGTGATGATAATGAATGTTTCCAGGATGGGATTTACATGAGTAACAACTGAAATTTTTCTTATGGTTGGTTCTTGTGTGTCAACCATGAATATAAAGAATGTTGGTTCTTGTGTTAACAACATTCATTTCGTTATTTGTTCTCTTGCTGTTATGATAATAATTTACCCATATTCTTACTGGAAAATATATGCTATCAATGTGTATAAGGAAAACATCACTGAGTATAAGAAAACCCTTTTTTTGTATATGTGTAAATCATGCCAATATGTATAACAATTCTTATGAAACAAAGTGCAACAGAGTATCGTTGGAAAAGAAATGTTGGAAAAGAAATGCTCATAATGATAAATGAGATGAAAAATGGAATGATGGTAGTGGAAAAGTGGAGTGATGATAGTGAATAAAGTCCCCTACCCCCCAACTTAACTTGTTGCATGTCCTCATGCAACGTGGCATAAGTCATAGAAGTGAAACAAAAAGGGCACTGGGTGAGGGAATTTTTCAAATTATTCATTGTTAGCAGTTGAGGAATTACATGATTAAAGTTTAGAAAATAACATACCTCCACTTACCCAAAAGGTTGATGAACTATGCAATAGGAATATGGCTGATGCGGCTGCTAGAGCATGGAAGATGTCAATGTTGCAAAATCATGTGAAAAGTGACTGCTGCTGTAGTGGCGACTGCTGTTTGCTGGATCAGAGAATGTGAAGTGGAGGAATCTGAACTGTTGTTGAATGAATCATGGAAAAGAGAAAGTATGAAAGTGGAACCGTGGTACTCTCATATGGCTAAAGTCATGTTGCTTTAACTGCTAATAGAGTCATGGAAAATGTATAGTCTTCACTCGCTGCTAAACCTGATGGTACAATTCTAATCATGCGAATGAATGTGTCGATGTCAAGCATGAAAATAAGTCAATGGATTATCGACCAATGATGAATGTCGTTAACCAATGCGAGGCAACTCACCATTAATGTCAATGAGTGCCAAGGTACTCGAGTACATCTTGCGAAGTGCGAATGAATGAGCTGATGTCGAGCCACTTGCAAGATCTAACGATCAAGGGACATTGATGTATTCCCATGATTGTCAATGAGAGAATTTACCATTAAGGCATGCAAGCCTCCAGGTACTCAGACTGGACTCTAGTCTATATCCCAGATAAGGTGTTGAGGTCGATGGGGCAAGACTTGTTGAAAGGTGGGCCTTAAGGAATCCCACATCAGTCAACGCGGATTCTGATAAAAAGAGTGGTATGACTATAAATGAAAATATCTCAGTAGTAACAGTGTGTATGGCAAGGCAATGTAGTCATGGAAAGGGAGCTGGATAGTTTTATTGACAAGGAAAACTAAATTGAAAAAGCTAAAGAGATGTATGCGACTCAGAAAGATAGGCGTGTGCAAAGTTATGAAGGATAATTCAATGGAAGATGGGCTTCAACACAGGGATGACCAATCTGCTTTGAAGGAGACATGGAGGAAGACATTCATGACACAAATGGGTTATAAATAGTTGTTGTGTAACAACAAATGCCATGATGTGTAGGACGAGAATCAACTCCGTCAAGCAGTTAATAAGGCACGTCTTTTTCAACTGTTTTTGTGATTTTTGAAAATCACTTTAGCAGCAAGATGCGATTGAACGTGCGCCTGAAAAAAAATTAGTACAAATCCTGCATGAAAACTTGTGAGATGTTCGAAGAAAAACAGAACATGCAGAAAGAAGGACAAATGCGACAAGGTAAAAATAAATCAAATGTAGTTTTATACCTCTTGTCGTGGGAATTGCACGCATCCGCTTGTTTCATCGTTGATTGCTTGCTTAAGTGACTCCAAGAAACAATTTGACGTAAAAAAACATTACTTTGATATTGTTTTCAAGAATTTATTTGAAATGTCCATTTGCTAAAAAGTTTTATTTTTCATGACTTTAACCTAATTTTTTTTTTCCTTTAAACAAAACAAACTGAAATAACATGCTATAATAAAACAAACAGACAAATAAAATTCTTTATATATATATATATATATATATATATATATATATATATTATTATAATAAAACAAACCAATAAAAGAAAATTTGTTTTATTATTATAATATTTATTTATTTTATTTTATTTTTTATTTTTTATAATAAGACAAAAACAATTGAAAGAAAATCTATGAACTGAGGCTAGGAAACGCTGCAACTTTTGTCATCATTTACAAGTATATAATTGATTTCATGTTGGTGATTTTCATAATGCAACTAATACATGGCATGCACAAGGACCGACACAAGGTACTTGGTAAAGAAATGGTCATACAAAGTCACGACGTAATCAGGGTTCAAGTTCGGTGGAGTTGTTTTTGAAGGACCTGATCACACGCAAACCATCTAATTCTCCGAGCGAATGTTTGAGGTGTGCATATATGGTTGGATTAGACCCTGAGCCATTGGATATGCTATTATAAAAAATAATTATTAGCTGGTCTCTTCAAAATACATTTTCGACCTGATAAATGCATAAAATAGATTTGGATGGTTTCAAACCTGCAGAACGCCCTTATATTATACCTGTGTTAATACTGAAGCAACCCTGCTTCTCGACCGTCACAAATGAACGCACATGTATAGTGGCTAGGGAGAAATAATTCTCGCAAATGCCTACTTACCATTCCGCCCCTCAGCGTGTAAAAATGTATCTAACTTTCGCTACGTGAGAGGCCCGGTGAAGGAGTATCCGAGGCTCCAAAGATACTCCATAAACGCTCCCATCAACACCGAAAATGGAAGAACTGACTGAACGAACCGAGCACCAAACCGTCGCCCACCACAATGAACCTTAGCAACGATAAGACACAGACAAGCAAGAGGCCTATTTTTAATGTTTGTACCTGGACCTTAGCACATTACAAGCTCATTATTTTTCCTTTAAGCACACTTGGGGACTGGCGGGTAGAATATCGCTCCCCATGGAGTGCTGCAAACTTAATTTTGGAGGCTGTCAGTTTGAAAATAACTGTTGATTTCCAACCATTAAAACTGCTAGATAAACACCCATCACAATTAGAATTGACAAGGGGTACATCTTTGCCAGTATCCGAAGCCTTGGACAAGGGCTCCAAGCTACCCTTAACTCCATGCTTCTCAGGAACAACACTTGGCTGAGAATACAAAGCAACCATTGTGAATTGGTGTCTACCGACTGCTCCATTCTCACACTGGTTTCCGCTGCACAGATCAGATTTGTACTGGTTTTTTTTTATAGATTGAGATCTAATTCTCATTATGGCAACTCTCTGTGATTGCAGGGGGCAGTAGGACTCATGGTTGTGCTATACTTAGTGTAGATCCATGGCAACCATATCCCAATCAATCGACGTTCATAATACTGGATCTGCGTACCCTCGTGGCAGCTTGTAACTCCATTCCACCAATAAAAATCTTCATTAATTGCCAGCAACTACCAGATAAATGCAAATTACATCACACAACCACCTTCAAAATCCAGATGTGCTGGCTTGGAGCTATCGACGTGGGCTCTTGAATAAACTTTAATGATCGAATATATATGGGACGGTTGAATTTATAGTTTTATCTCCTTGCATCTGATTAAATATGGAAGAAATGGATTGGCAAGAAGATTTATGTGAATCGTATTAACTACAATAAAATCGGTTTACTGTTAAATACAATCAAACAAGATTGTTGCAAATCAATCAAATTAGATCTAGTCTTACAGCCTCGAGCCAAAAAAAATCTCTGAATGCGGTTGAATGAGGAAATAAACCATCTAAAACCTATTTTGAGAATCTGGGATATGAAAAAAACGGATCTTCTTACCTCATCAATCCCTCTCGTCATGCACTTATTTGTGCGTTCCTTTAATCAGTTATTCCAGCAAGGCTGTTCGAGCGTGCACCTTAATCTCATCCAAATTTGCAATTCGATTTGCGTACCAATCAAATGCAATTGCATTCGACCGAGTTTAAGCAGCAACTCCAACTCCAGGTGTGGATTCATTCAGCCGGGTGAACGCCGCATATCTCCTTCAACATTGTTCTCTTCATTTTCATTATGGCGCACGAGTAATATGCAAGCAGATGTTCATGCACAGTGGAAATAGTGAATAGTGATAAACAATTTCATTTTGATCAGATAAATTAGAGTCACGTGCTTAGTGAAGGATGGTCAAAATCAAGTTATTGAGATATTGATTGACTGCCTTCGACCTGTGCATTTTAAAGTGAGGAGAGGAGCAACCAAATTATTGATGGGCAGAACCTCACAAGTTGTTTATTTGTTCGATTTATGCAGTGGTTTCTGCGTATTCATGATATTTTGTTGCTTGCAGGGTTATTTATTACAGGATAAGGGGCGAGAGCAAGAATATGGCGCACAAACTAGACCAAAGTTTAAAAACAATATTATATGTCACCTGCCTCTTATCTTGCATAGATTGCAGACGTTCTTATTCATTTTTTATTTTTATATTTTTTTAAACGTACTTACTGTTTTATTGTGTAGATGGAGGATGCACACTTTTTATTTATTATGCTTTTAAAGTAAAGAATACAAACTATTTTACAAGCTTATTAAAAATCTATGAGCAAATGGAAGACGAAAAAAATAGATTAAGAATTTTTTTTCATTTCGTCAATTAATTGATATTCCTGAAATCAACCAATCAGTCATCCTACTTTTTGATCCTCACGATCGCACGAAGCGCGGAGGAGAGCATACTTATTCTAGCAAAAAATAAAAAAACGTGAAAATAAAACCCTACCTACACTACACTAATTAGAAATGAGAGATTAGTTACGTATAATCAAACAACCAATGTAGCCATGCACACAACAGTAATAAAAATATGTTATCTTTCAATTTCACAATTGACAGTCGAGAATATGTATGGACGTGCGAAATTAGCTACTGAAGTTCTAAATTAACAAAATAAAAAGGAAAACTAAGTGGAACTAACCTAGTACTTGCTTGAAACCATCGTTCGATCAGGCTTTCGTAGGCATAATTTGTCTTACTCAGATCATGCTGCAGCTCTTCGCTGTCCTCCTCGACCTCTTGCGCGCCTAATGGTTCTTCATTAAATATGCAAGGTTCTTCGTATGTTGATTCTTCGTTCACCTCAGGAGGAGTGAATAAGCTTTCAGCTGCTATCAAGATATCCTCTTCTAGAGAAGAGGAGACCCCAACTTTTGCTAGGATCTGAGTGAGTTGTTCCAAGCTTAAATTCATTGTTAAAAAAAAGGATTCTTACAACACCCAAATCAAAATGAAAAACTTAAAAAACACTCTTTCTACAACATTAAAAAAATTGCTCTTCACAGTTGCGGAAATTAAATGCTATTGATAGTTGGTCAGGGAGAACATGAGTAGTCTCCATTCAAGTAGCTGCTATGACCCCTTACCAACACATGTAGATCACACTTGCAAAAATTGAAACTAATTTTGCGGAAATTGAAACTACGTTTACCTAGTTGGTAGGGAGAACATGAGGAGTCTCCTCTCACGAGCTTCTATGACCCCTTACCAACACATCTAGATCACATTTGCATGAATTAAACACTCTTGCATGAATTGAAATTTGCAGAAATTGAAACTACTTTTACCTAGTTGGTAGGGAGAACATGAGGAGTCTCCTCTCACGAGCTTCTATGACCCCTTACCAACATGTCTAGATCACACTTGCATGAATTGAAATGAAAAAGAAACTAATACCTCAATCCATCGTGCTTCCCCAACAACGACGCCAAAATGTTGGGCTCTAAGGATGTCCTAAAATATAACTTCTATGCATCATCCAAAGGTAGGCACTGGCACAAGTGTTTTACTTGTTGCCTACATAGGTTCTTACCTTCCATTTTCAATACCCGTCCTCCAGAGATGCAACCCCTGCAAAGGGACAACAATTGTAACAAAATGAACGACAATTGTTCCATTCAAATGAACAACACTACTTACAAAAGGAACAACAATCGTGACAAGGGAACGACAGTCGTTATATTGGGCCGAACTAATGTTGTATTAATTGAGTTGTAGTACTTGTCCAACTATCTAATTTGTCAACCCGGGGTTCGTAAACTGACGAAGCACACACAAAGTATATGCAAGATTGAAGTAGAACTAATCTAATCTAATGTTTAAGCTACGAATGAAATTGAATCATTAATCTAACACACGACTGAAATAGAATCATTAATCTAACACACGACTGAAATTGAATTGCGTAAATGAAATTAATCTAGGAATGGGAAATTGCGTGAAGGAAATTAATCTAGTAATCGAGAACTACATGAAGGAAAAGAAAATACAACATGTGAAGAGTTGAATGGCATAACAACATATGAGAGCTCTCACCAATGAAACAATTTTATATTACAATAATCAAATCAATCTTCATAAAAGAATAATGAAAGCATGAAAACCAAAACCATGAATCAAAACTAAGAATCCCTTTCTCTTTCGAATCCTAATGACTACCATTAATGACTACTCTAATTCCATATTCTAATTTCTTGATTACTACTCTAATTGAATCCTCATGAAGAGAGAGCACTCTCTTTTATACATGAGAGCCTTGAAGATAAGATAACCATCTCATAATTACAGATCCACTTTTCTCTCAACCTATTTCCCATTATTACAAAATATAATCCCTTCAAATCCTCACACATATCTCTCATATATCTTGGAAAATATATTCCAACCAAATCTCCATGATCTTCTCCTTGGAATGGGCTTGAATTATCTCCTCAAATCTTGAAATGGTGGAGGAAGTATTTGAGAAGTCCTTTTGAATTAATCCTTCTCATATTCCTACACATTACGAAGCTCACACATTTTTGAGATATATATGAAAACATGCCAATTTGCTAAAATTTAATCATAAATTCCCTTTTAATACTAAAATGAATAAAGTGGAGAACAATAAGGTGAAAGCCAAGTATATTTATGGAAATGATATCGTGAAAATTTAATGGGGCGATGAAATGTGGAGAATGATGAAGGTAAAGGTGGATGAAAATATGACATTTCTGAGTCTCAACACAACTGAATGTAAGAGATTGAAGAATAATAAAGAAAACAAAGCAGTTGGTGGACGTAGCCCCACAATGGGGTGAACCACGTATATCCCGTGTCTTTGGTTTGCTTTGTGCTTTGTTGGTTATGTTATGAATCCGCTCAGTGCTTTGCTTATTATGTATGTTAGATAGACCTGTTGATTCTCAGTGCTTTAGTTGTGTTAAACATAAATGAATGTTAGATCTAACTCAATGCTATGTGCTAAATGATTAAAGTGTTTAATCTTTATTGTTATTGCGTCGATCTATCTTAGGGTTTGTTCTGTGATGTTAATGAAGCTAATGAACTAATGCATAGCACCTTCTAAGTGTTGCTAGAATACTCTGTGAAGTGTTATTGTCATAGATCTGTGTCCCGACTTGGTTACAGACACCTAAGTCCTGTAACCCCCCTGCTTCTACCTGGGGTGAGATTTCGCCTGCTTTGCAGGTGTTACCAAAAGGGCATATAGTTAGGGTTTTGTTGGTGCGCTATTGAAGCATTGAACCCTGGGTCTACCCTTGTGCCAACAAATGGTTCCATTGTTGGGACCTGAAACTGTGATTGTTGGGAACTAAAGTAAAGAAAAAAGAATCTTTGTGCATAGATCTGCTGCTGTAGTGCGCAATACTCTACTTGACTTGCGAAGCTCTGTGGTAAGAAAGAAACCCGATTTGAAGAAAAGAGGTAAGATCTTAAAAAAGGTAAAGCTCCGTGCTTTGATAAGAGTAAGATAAGAGATTTTTTTTGTTTCAAAAGCATGAATTTAGGTATGTTTAATTGATTCTATCATAGTCTGAAAGCTAGGGCGCAGTTGGAAGAAAGCGTTTATCTAAGTAAAGCTAATAGAAATGAAAAAAGATATGTTATTCCTATGCATAGAAATAATTTTTGGACTAATAAGTGGATGCAGGAACCTAGAAATAATTTTTGCAGATTGCAGATCCAACACTGTGATCCGTATATAAAAGGTTGGGGAAGATATAAAAGAAAAAGAGGATTGACACTATGTTAAAACTGTAGAAAACTGGGACACCTTGCTAAGGAATGCCCTGGTACATGTCCTATTTGTCTTTGTTGTAAAGTTGTTGGTCATGAGGTTGAAGATTGTCCAAGGATGATTGCTAAAGTTGAAAGGATGAACATGAGACAAGAAAACTATGAAGAAATTCAAGAGACTAAGAGCATGTTAGAGAATCATAAAGAGAAAGAATCAAAGAAAGCTCAGACTATGTTATCACAATTGAAAGAAACAATGAATGATCACAAAAATGTCAGCTTACCAAATATCCTAAAAGTAAAACAATGCATAAGTACAAAAATATAAGACTTTGATATAGATTGTGTTTTGGATGAAGAAACACAAGTGAATATTATGATAGAAGGAACTTGAGAAATTTTGGAAAAGCCTACTGTGGTACCACCATTGGGAAGGATAGGCTTGTTTAAAAGTAAGATGATAACCCTATGTGGAAAGTTACTAAAATACCTGTTATTATCCATGGAACATCGACTGAAGAGGAATTTGAAGTCATTAAGTTTGTTGAGAACAACGCCCCTTTCCCACTTTTGTTAGGAAAGACTTGGATTGAGAAGGATCACATCAGAAGGAAAGTAGAGGAAGAAACTACAGAAAAGAAAAAACAAGAACTAAGGGATTTCTTAGCTAGAAAAATAGACCGACTAATAGAACAACGAGAAGATAAGTCGAAGCAACATAAAGCAAGAGAATTAGTTGTCGAAGTTGAAAGAATGCAAGAAGGTTTGAAGGACCTATCCATGTAAGAAAGAAGAATACCCACCCTGGAATTAATCAGAGAAGGGATATTAACTTGGAACCCTTCGCGAGCACATCAACAATGTGAATTCGCTACACTAGGAGAGGATAAGAATAAGAATGGAAAGAGGAATTCAGAAACAGTTAGAGAAACTCATATCTTAGGAAAGAAGGCGAGGAAGCTCAGTAAAAATAAAGCCAAGTTAGAAAAGCTATAGGAAGCTACAAAGAACAGATGGAAGACTTCATAGACTGGAACCTCGCAGGAGGTAGGTTCGCAGGATTTGAACCTCGTCGGAACAACATAACCGCGCAGAATAGGACTTTTCCTTAGCGAAGCTATATGACCGTTGGAGGCACCCTGCCCATTAGAATGACGCTCTAGAACGACTAGAAAACACATTTATAGGTGGATGGACTGCTTTTGGGACGTTGAGATCGCGCCATTCGCATTGATGGAAACATTCTTGCCCATTGGAAGAATCTGTTACGAGGCCTCACTTATTTAACCCGTCGGATGTTGCGTCGACACCACTTTTCACCACCTGTGATTAACTGATCCCACAGAGAATTGATTGTGTGTCGAGCTGTGTTATCAGAAACTAGACGTCGTTATCCATTTGTCTACCCCGCTTATTTGTTTGCCTACCCTGACATGCTTTTTTAACAATGAGAATGTCAGGCAAACCCACTGAGTTAGAGAAGTCCGTCGAGGAGGTTCTTAAGAAGTTCATGGCTGATAGAGCTACGTCTGAAGGAGTACAGGCATCGTCGACCAGGGGACTGCAAACTTCCCCTTCGACTGGATGTCGTTCTGGCCATGTTAACCCCGCGATTGAGCAACGAAGTAAGCAATGCGACGATCTAGCTAATGCGAAATAGATCCCATCGATCTTACCAAACTATATCCCACCTTTAGCTGGCTCAGTTAACTGTGACAACATCCCATGAGACTATGAGTACACCCTGATCATCACATATATCCCGAAAGGAATACGCGTAGTTGGGAGTCAGTTAGGATAGATCCCGTTACTGAAGAACAATGACTTTAATCTCGGCGATAGAAAGAACTATGCTATGCTCATACCCCACCGATACTTGACAAAGACAACTAGGAAGAAGCCTCGCCTGATCTCCCAGCCATGGATTAAGGAGCTCGCGCAATCCACTGTGCTAAATGTGATGAAGATTCCCCATTTTGGCCATCATGAGGAGGTTAAGGCTTGCGTTAAACTCCTCTTGTCCTGCTACCATGGCAGATACCCGTGGCTCGACTGACGGATTACTGTGGGTCCGACACTGATCCACTTGATTAGAGGATTAAACATGAAGGGACCTAACCCTCAACAATTTTATCCAGGGAAGGCCTCAGACCTCTCCCTGGCACAACGCATCAAGGAGGCTTACAACGAAGTCGAAAAGGGAAAGCGAGGCTACAAGGTAGCCTCTATCCAGGATGATGCAGGTCGCCTCACTTTCCAACTCATAGCTGGCAAGCTCGTAAGAAAGAACCACCCCACACAGGTCACTGAGTTCATGGTGGAACTCGCAGGAAAATGTGTGGAGGGCATGCAGATGAATTGGGCGAGTTACCTCATCAATGAAATCAATAAAGACTGTCACGAAGCTCAGTATCATGGATACAAATTCCACTTTAGTTAGTTGATCATGCTGATTGCATTTGTCGCTTGGCAAATGGCTGAAGGAGCCACTTTTCCAGAGATCAAACCATCGGAGTTGTTGGCCGCTAGGTTTGCTACCTTGTGGTACAAGAACGACATGTCGAAGCAATGGCAGTCGAACGCTGTGTTCCATACATATTATCAACAATTGAAGATTGACATCGAAGCATTTCCGCGCATGACACCTCGCAACTTGTACTAGTACAGATCGATAGCCAAGTTTCACGCAGATCGACATTTTATCTATATCACTGTGCGCAGAGATGAGAGAAAAGAAGAGTTACAGTCATATTACAAGCTGATAGATGAAGACATGGAACATATCACAAAGGAGTGGCTAGAGGAGTTCCTTATACTTGTTGTTGATGCAGAAATCTCTGACACTGACATCATAGGAAGCCCCCTAGTCACCCAGGTCGAGCATGCTAGACAGTCCAGTGGGACAAAGAAGAAGAAGAAAAATGAGGAAGTCTAGAATATAGAGACTGATGTGGAGGACAACACCTCTGAAGAAAATGGATTGGGCTCGCTAGGAGGAGGAGACGAAGCAAATGGACAAGGAGGAGGGGACGAAGGAGAAAATCAAGGAGAAGGCAAAGCTACACCACCGTAAGATCCCCCTGCTGAAACAGTAACACTGCAGAAGAGGAAGGTTTCTCTGCAGAAACCTTCGGCAAGAAAGAAGATGCATGCCAGTAAGCCCTAGTTAGAGGGTACACTCACAGAGTACAACATTAGCTTGGTCCACAAAGCTATGGAGGATGTTTCCGAATATTTCTTGCAGAGATATGGAGTGAAGCAGGAGGAGCTGTAGGAAAGGGTCAAGAAGGAATTGAAGGAAATACAAAAAACTATTCAATTGATCCGCACAGTACCCACTGCGCCTTCCTCGTCACAGATTGCAGTATTAGGGGATGAACTAACCCAATTAAGAAGACTTGCAGATGCGATAGAGGCTCGACTTCAGAAAGTCCAAGAAGAGTAGGAGAAGGCTACATAAGCCTTGAAACAAGAGAAAGAGGAAGTCTTAGAGAAATTATGAGTATCACGGTACTGTGTAAGCGCCTATGAAAATTAGAAAGAAGAGTTTCGGGCGATGCTCCAGGAGGAAAAAGCTAAACTACAGAGAGAAAATGAGAGGCTGCTCGCAGAACGAGCTATGGTCAAAGAAGCAATGAATAAAGCATGTCGGTCTGTGCTAGGCTTGGCACAAGAGGAACATGAGTCGGTTGAGGTTCAAGTGGTGAAGCTCACTAAGACCATCCAACAACTTCAAGCGAGGATAACGGAGTTGGAGATCCAAGCAGTACCGAGCACCTTGCAGGAGGTGCATGACCAGAGGAAGGAAACTGCTAAGAACGCAACAGTAAGGATCAAAGCCCTCACCTCAGAATGAAAACAACTGAGTGATAGAAGCATGTAGACTTATGAACGCCTCACAAAAGATCCAAAGCTAAGGAAACTGGAAGCACAGTTACAGGAGGTGCAACAACATGCCTTCTCCATGCAAGCACAGATGAAGTTGCTCACTGCAATTGAAAGAATGAAGAGGTCCCAGGCACATCGCGCGATACAACAATAGATTACTTCCATCCAGGGAAAGGCAATGGAAATCGCGCAGAAACTACAACTTGTGCAAGATGAAGCTTGCAAGGTGTTTGAAGAAATTGAAGGACAAGGCTCGCAATTAGACCAAGTGGTTGCTACAATAGAACAACGCCTGGAAGGGCTTGTTACAAAGAAAATGATCCAAGAGCTCGTTGAGCAAGAAGCTCAGGAGAAGCAGCAAGTTGATGCAACTAGAGTGAAGATCAAGGCCTTTGAAGCGACATTGACCAGACCTGAGTGACTCGGGACGAGTCACAGGTGGGTGTTGGGGGCCTGTTAGCCATTGACCAAGTTTCGAGGAAACTTTAGTCAGGTTTGGACCACTTTTGGACTTAGACAGGCTGGTTGAAGATGGAGTGCCCAGGCGGAGCTGAGATCACGGATCTCACTTATTTTTGTGGGCTATGTGGACCCAACAAGTGGTTCTTGTAATGGGTTATTTTAGTGTTTTTGTAATGGGTTACGGGATGTCGGCCCATGGGTTTACCCATGGTCAATAGATCATGGGAAAAGAGGCTAAGTGCAAGTAGTTCTGGGTTGCTTTGTGCAACAAAATGTGTATGTAAGTCTCTGTGCACAATAGAGAAGTTGGATCTGTGCCTTGACCTAGTTTTGGGAAGGAGGATCTGGTGTGCAATGCACAAATATCCTGTCTGGTGCGAAGCTTGGCTCTGTGGCTTAGTGCACAGGAGCAACTGAATGTAAGAGATTGAAGAATAATAAAAAAGACGAAGCAGTTGGTGGAAGTAGCCCCACACTAGGGTGAACCACGTATATCCCATGTCTTTGGTTTTCTTTGTGCTTTGTTGGTTATGTTATGAATATGCTCAATGCTTTGCTTTTATGTATGTTAGATAGACCCGTTGATGCTCAATGTTTTAGTTGTGTTAATGATGATGAATGTTAGATCTAACTCAGTGCTATGTGCTAAATGATTGAAGTGTTTAATATTTATTGTTACTGCGCCGATCTATCTTAGGGCTTGTTCGACGATGTTAATGAAGCTAATGAACTAATGCATATCACCTTCTAAGTGTTGCTAGAATACTTTGCGAAGTGTTATTATCAAAAATTTGTGTCCCAACTTGGTTACAGACACTTGAGTCCTGTAACCCCCTCTGCTTCTACCTCGGGTGAGACTTCGTCTGCTTTGCAGGTGTTGTCGAAAGGGCCGGTAGTTAGGGTTTTTTTGGTGAGATGTTGAAGCGTTGAACCCTGGGTCTTCTCTTGTGCCAACACAAAGCATGAGATAGATGGATGACTCATACAACATAGACTCAAGACTGAACATTGACGAAAACTTGCGACACATGAGACATTTTCAAACTCTCCATAGGGACTGGAAGAATAACCAGTCAGAGGAGTAAACTCTGAGGAATGAGTTTATCTTCCTAAGGCTATACTAAACCCAAATATTTGATGAATTGACTCAAAAATTTATGCTCTGTTTAAAGGTGACACAACTGTTGTCGATAAAAGATAATATTCTTTTCACGCTCTTCTTTTTTGTTAGGTAGCAAGAGAGGTAGTGGGGGGGCCATAGGGCCCATAGTGATAATAGGGGAGGTCATTCAATGTAATGTGGACTAGGCCCACTATAGTATTAAATAAGACCCACTATGGTAGTTAGATATAATAATTGTAAAATGACTTCTTAGAAGGTTCCACTTCTAGAAGGTTCCTCCTATAGAATGTTCATAGGTGGGTGGTAGCACTATATAAATAGGTTCAAGCAATGTAATGAGACAAGTTGAAAAGTATTGTATGAAAAGTATTGTATTTCGAGCGGTAGCTCAATAGGAGGATGCCCCCATGAAGAGGCAAGTGAACAAGAGATGATCCATTCCATAATATGATCCATTGTATGGTGTCTCCCTACCTCAAGGGTTTTCTCATAATAAAGTATGTTTCTTCTATATTGTTCTCTGAATCTTTGTGGTGTTTCTATATGCAAGTATTTGGTTCTTAACAATTGGTATCAGAGCACTTTCTTTGGCAAGAATTGTGGGCATATTTTTTTTTTCCAGTTTTTGTAGTTTTTTTTTGGAGAATCCAAAGAGGGTCGTGGCAATCATTTCGGTCATCTTATAAAGATTCTCATGCAATGCAAAAAATTTGGCATTTCTTTAAATCCTTCTAAGTCTATTTTTGGCGTTACCAAGGGCAAGCTCCTTGGGCACATTGTCTCAGATTCAGGAATAAGCATAAATCCCGAAAGGATTGCTGCTATCATAAATCTTCCTACTCCTACTTCAAAGAGGAGGTTCAATCCTTTATGGGTGTTATTAACTTTGTCCGTAGGTTTGTTCCTGATTTTGCTGTAATGGTCAAGCCAATTCATAATCTTCTTAGGCAAGATCACTCCTTTTCTTGGACAAATGATGTTGAAAATGCTTTTGTAGGGATCACGAAGGCAATCAGTTTCGCACCGGTTTTGGCGAAGCTAGATTTTGAGAAAAAAATTATAATATATACTAATTCCATAGAGGAAGCAATTTTTGCTATCCTCATGCAATGTGATGACCAATTTAATGAAAAACCAATGGATTACATGAGTCAAAGCTTTTCAGATGATGAGTTTAAATATTTTTTTATTGAAAAACATGCTTTCGCTCTTGTTAAAGCTGTTGAAAAATTTCACCACTTCATCTTAGGTAAGCACACATTGGTAAAAGTCCCTTTACCCGCTGTCAAGTTTTTACTCTCAAAGAATTATCTTATAGGGAAGCTTGCACACTGGCTTGCCAAGATCCAGGAGCATGATCTAACCATCATGACTTATAAAACTATCAAGGGACGTGACTTAGCCCTTCACTTAGCTCAACACACTGAAACAAGTGAAGAAATTGATGAACAAGATAACTCTCTATCAACACTCTTCTACATTGACAATCAAATCCTTTCGGTATCTGAACATCCTTTTATAGAGATCTGGTTTATTACTTACAAAATTAAAGATGTCCAGATAACTTAGACACTCATCAAAGAAGAAGCCTTCGTCTTGAATCTGCTAGATACGTCATTATATGAGACTTCTTGTTTAGGAGATTTGACGATGGTATGTTACTTCATTGTGTGAACAACGAGGAAGCACAAAAATTGTTGCAAGAGACTCATGGATCTTCAAATTCTGTTATTCATGTAGGAGGTCATTTTTCTGCTAAAACCACTGTTGGGATTTGGGTACCTTGGAAAGTGGTCCCCATGTGCTTATGAGTCTCTAAGAACAAAGGGGGAAGACTATTACCCTTGTACTTTACTTTATGATTCTAATTTCACTTTGACTTAGGAGATTTAAGTCAAAAGTGAAATATGTCACTTAAGTCATAAAGTGACAATTAATTCACAATGTGGGTGAATTAATAGACATAAAGCAACTAAGGAAAGTGGGTTTCCTTAGTGATATTTTTGGATGAGATCTCACCCATTGATTAGACCTGGCTAGATATAATCTAGGCCATTGATCTTTTAGGGTTGGCCAAAGGAGGCTAAAGAGAGGGTAAAGTGTATTATTGAGATTCATTCTTCACTAGTGAGTTTTGGAGAAGAGAGGAGGGCACATTTCTTAAGGAGGAGGAGGGCACACTTCATGAGGGTTTGAGAGAAACCCTTGAGATCTTGAGGAGAATCTCTTGTTTGGTTTGAGCTTGCATGGAGAGTGTGTCCATGGAGTTTTAGCTTCTATCTCTTGGAGGGAGCATGCCATATCGAAGAGGGGCACATCTACTAGAGGAGGGTGCATTTATAATCCTTCATTTGCTCATCAGGAGAGGAGGACTTGTCACCTTGAGATGAGGTCTATTGCATAGGGAGAGGAGATCTTGGGCGCTTGATTATGTGGAGAGAGGCATTCAGTTTATGGCTCAATTTATTTATGGTGATCATTTCTGCTAGGAGGAGGGCACACATGTGGAGTGGGTTGACAACTATCTGGTAGGAGCACTGCTTGGAGGATTTAAGCTCTGACAGTTTCAGTAGAGAGGAAGCACAGGAGAGCACATTCCTGTGGAGGGATTTCTTCATTGAGTCAAAAAGGAGCTAGAGCGATTCATTTCAGTAGAGAGGGTAACAAAGGGAGAGGGCGCACCTGAGTTTGGGCACATATTTCTCTGGTTCTTGTGGCAAGGCTTGTGAGGAGATTGCTATGTATATAGGTTCCATTGTATTTCATTACTTGTTGTATCTCTTGCTTTGATCATCATTATATAGACATATATCCCAAACTAGTTTTCCCCGGGGGGGTTTTA
>WSFP011402279.1:0-26217 GCA_009831015.1 Picea engelmannii
AAATATATATTTAGCAACAACTACACAATTATGCCTCAATAATGCTTCACAAATGACAAGAAACGATAGCATAAAATCTACAAAATGATAGTAATTTTCAGAAGCAGTGACGACAATGTATTATCAGCTTTTAATCTTTCTTTTAAGATGAATTTGCTGCTGTTATAGATGGATGTAGCAACATTTTGCAATATCAGCAAATTAGTTAGTGAGTTAGTCTAATCTAAAGTTAGAAATAGTTAGTAAAAGTCTTAGGGAAGATGGTTTAAGAGTTGTTTTGGTCAATCAATCACTTGCAAGGTGTGAACTAGTGCCTTTTAGGGTAATGGAGTCAAAGTTTGCAGCAAAAATTATTAGAGGAAAACAACAAATGATAATAGATGAACTAAAGGAAGGGTAAGCTAATTTGAGGTGTTAGTAACCTAAGGCCTCAAATATCTAAAATCCTAGAAGGAAAAAATGCTAGAAAGTAGGTAACCCTAGGCCCTAGCGATTTCCTTCTTCTTTAGGTGAAGATTGAAATAAAATGTATGAAGCTAATGAAGAAAATGCTACTAGAGTGAAACAAACGCTGGGCTCTAGTATATTCTTCAAAGTAGATGTTTCTTAGCAAAATCAAGTTGGTGAAAAATTATAAAGAAAAGGACAATAACATGTGCTTCACTCTTAGGGTTTCAAACTAGCAATTTCATAATCTTAGAGCTGAATAAGAAAATGTACTATAACCATTCAAATAAATGAAGAATTTTTAGATTTTACTTCATCAAGAATAATCTAGCCATAAAACCCTAGTTGAAGACTTTCCACCATGAAAATGCCAAAATACACCAAAAATAGCTCCTCCAAGAACTTGTTGCGCACTAGTTAATTTCAGCCAATTACGCTTAAAGAGGGACGAATTTCAAACCTCACACTTGTGTGAGTGAAAGATGATGAAAAACTGAGAGTTTTAACTCTCTATTTATACAATATGAATGACCTTTAGTTACATTTTAGGTCAAAAAAGGTCGACATGACCAATTTACATCAAAAATCCACTTTTACATAAATCTAACAATTCAAAACCCTAATTTGTCTTTAGGGATGACATCATGCCCCTCTTAGGGTGACATTAGGCCCCATCATGGAACAATGGGCCTCATAAGTGAGACGTAGGCCTCGAAATCTGCCACACGTGCCAATCGAGCCATCTTCATGCCAAAACCCTAACTGGATGACGTTAGGGGTCTTCAAGGGCCAAATTCATGGTGGAAGGGAAAGACCCCCCTAGGTCCATGCCTGCCAAAGTGTCTATGGTGGAACATCCTTGTTTTTCTCCGGTGCAAGACTCTAGTGTCCCTCTGCCCCTGGCTGGGTCACAACATCCATTTGGTGGGATTTTATCCCCATGGAGGTCCGAACTAATCATCTCCCCATATGTACCTGTCCGTCAGGCATGGTCCTGCAACAACAACAAGTACGCCCTCCATGGGATCACAAGTCACAGGGATCATAGAAATGTTAATCACGTCTAATAATCAAGTTACCCAAACATGTGCATCAAACCCCCCTTTGCCTAGACAAATTCTCAAAGATGTTATGCAGTTTAACAAGCCAGGTTTGGAGAGGGTCTCACGACATCCTATTGGGCTAATCCTTCTCAGGTTTTGGGTGTTTCCCAGGTGAAGACCAATCTAGATCATGTAGATGTATGAGATGGTGTAGGGAGAGTTTAGGCAAGGGGTGCAGTGATAATAGGGAAATGTAGGTCTTACCTGTGGGTGCCTCTGTAGAGGGTGAGATACACCTTGTCATGGATGCCATTGTTTCCTAGCCCATTCAATTCCTTTTACTCTTTGTCAAATTTCTTTTTCTTTTCAAGAGAATAGTTGGAGGACACTGTCCTGGCATGGTGACCAGTGGTGACAACGTTACCCATAAGAATTTCACGGAAATGAGAAGGTTGGCTTGTGACGAGACCCCCTTTCTCTTGGATATGCCACCAAGAGCCACTACCCTATTTTGGTGACCAGATGGATGGAAGTTTCATACCGCTACATGCCCATGGAACTAATAGTTTGACTCATGATGGGACCTCCTATCCACCAACTAGGTCTTGAGTTTTATTTTATTTTACGGGTCCCCTTTTCTTGCTGAGAAGCATTTTATTGCTTTCTTGGGAATCCCTGGGCGAAGCATCTCAAGGTTTCATCTTGGATTTTAACTTTTTCCAACTACTTTTACCCTCTGGGCCTTTAGCCCCTTCTTACCACAAGGCAAGGTACAACCCTTACTAGCTTGGCAAACCCAATACCCGAACCAATGTAGGGGAAATATGAGAGGGATAATGATGAAAAGTGGTAAGTATGGAAGGAATGGATGAAGATATTTCATAGACCCACCCAATGGAAACTCATCCCTTAGGGAGCCAACTTACTAGGGAACTTTGTCATCCCCCCTAGGTATGGACAAGTTAAAGAGCATAATTTCCAAGCAAACATCATGAAACAAAAGAAAATTCAATGCACATATTCAAATGTTTTGAGAATCATAGTGACACATACCATGATACCCATACTCATTACCTCATGGAGAAAGACCCACTGCTACTTTAGAACTAGGCCGATGGGATGGATGCTGCTATTGCTGATAGATAGGAGGCACTGAAGAAAATATGGGACCTCTAAGGCCAAGCTCAAGACACATGGATCTCAAAACTCCATGTCTAGGACTTGTGGGCCTCGAGACATAATCTCCTTAGTTATCCCTAGGATAGGGGATAACATGACCCAAGTAATGAATCTACTTCTGGTTAAATTAAAACTTTCTCAACTTTGCATAAAACTGACATTACCTCAATACCTTCAACACCATCCTCAAGTGATGTTCATGCTCTTCCTCAAACTTTGAGTAAATAAGAATGTCATCCAAAAATAAAATGATAAACTTATCCAAGTAATTTCTAAAAACTCGTTTGTGTAAACACATGAATACAACTAGTGCATTCGACAACCCAAAATGCACCACTGTAAACTCGTAATGACCATACCTTGTTTCAAAAACAATCTTACTGATGTCTTATTCTTTAATTCTCACCCGGTGATATCCATATCTGAGGTCTATCTTGGAAAATAATTCATGTGCCTCTTAGCTGATCAAACATGTCATCTATACTTGGAAGAGGTACTTGTTCTTCATTGTTACCTTATTCAACTGCTTGAAGTCGATATAAAGTCTCAACATACCATCGTTCTTCACGAACAAAATTGGTGCACCCCAAGAAAACACACTTGGGAGTATATATCCCTTCTTCGAAATCTCTTCAAGTTGCATCTGCAATTCCTTCAACTGTGTGCTCATCCTATAAGGAGTCTTGGATATAGGTGCTTCTCTCGACATCAGATTTATAGAGCAGTCTATCTCTTTTCGGATGCAATCTCATTATCTCTTTAAAGACATCCTCAAAATCTTTCAACATTGCGTAGTCTTCAACACTTGGAACTTTATCTTTAGGTGCCTCTTCCATGTGCGCTGCAAATACTTGACATCCCTTCCTAAAAATTTTCTTCAACTGCAAAGCTAAAACTTCTCTGATAGTCATATCCCTTGGAATTCTTTGAACTGTTCTCAAATCTCCTTGCTCATCCAAGAAAGTAAATGCCTTGTTGTAATAGTCCAGGACAACATGATGCTAGTCCAACCAATCCATGCCAATGAGGAAATCATATGAGCCCAAAGGTAAGATGTTCAAATCCTATTTTGTGTGCAGTCCATTCATTTCCATTGGACATGCCTTAACCATCTCATTAATTTTCCTTTTTGATCCTATATCTAATTGCACCAACGGAGGTTTCCAAAGCTTGCTTCTCGATAGATGAAATCTTTCCACCATCTTAGGATCTAGATAACTATGATTAGATCTTGAATCAATTAAAATAAAAATGGGCTGGTCATCGATCTTACCTTCCACCTCGATCATGTGCAACTGAAACTCATCTTGCTTGTTATCCAACACTGCGTAAATCCTTGGAACATTTCTACCCATATCTTCCACTGTCGCATCTTGTTGTACACTGTGCACAATTATTTGTTTATGACCTATTTGAGGGAAATGTTTTCACATAAGATATCTTCCACAACCCCAACACTGCATAGGTTGTTTCCATGACTTTGTCCCATTGTTTTCGACATTCTGGGCTCTTGGAGGATTGAATGTCCTTACGCGGTGTTTCTGAAAAATGATGGATTATCCCCCTTCTTCCTCTATTCCACCTTTCTTTTTCATCATGTCTTCCTAAGCCTTTTGGAAAGTCCTTGTTCCCCTTTTCTAGTCATAGAGACACTTAGTATAGTGCACCTTATGGTTTCTTCCAACATCTTAGGGTCATCATAATGTATATTGTCGCTGATAAATGAGGGAAACCCACTCAAGTACCTCTTAATTTTCACCTGTTCATCCTTGATGAATGCGACATACTTCAATAGCTCTAATAATTTTATTTCATACTCATCTTTCGTCATGCTCCCGAGCTTGAGTTCAAAGAAGTCCTTCATTTTCCTGTCATAGTACCGCTTGGTTAAGTATTTCTTTTGGAAATATCTCTTGAACTCTCTCCAAGTCACTTTCTTCTCATCAATGTTCTGCAGTTTCACATACTGATCCCACTACATTGATTTCTTTCCTTTTAACTGATAGATAACAATTCTCCCCTTTTCCTACACAAACCAATTATGCAACTGGAAGTATTTGCTCATACCCAACAACTGGGTCTCCACATCTTCATCCTTTTTGTGCTCATCATCAAAGGTAGGAGGATTGATATTATTCATTTATCCTTGTAGCTTTTCCGCCCTAGTCATTCTCTTATACTTTCTAACAAGAGACGAATTTGAACTACTGCACTCTTTCTTGAAAGAATGCATACCAAGACTTCTTTCTTCTCTTCTTTTCTCGTCATGAGACCTGCAAATTCTTGACATACTCAACTTTGTCCCCTTATCCACCTTCTTTTCTATTCTATCCAGGATCTGCATCAATTTGACATTGAATTCATCTTTTTTCTCCTTGGCTCTCATAATCCTTTCGTTATCAACCTTATAGCTCTGGACATCTTTATGCAGTAATTTTACAGTTTCTAGCAAGTTCACACTCTCTTCCTTGGATTCCATACCATCAACACTCAAATCGACATACATATATATGAATTCATCATCAGGATTGTAATTCCTCTGTGCATCTTCCATGCTTTTAACCTTCTGCACTGATTATGTCCTGCTCTATTCACTAAAAATTCTGCAAAATGTGCAGACAATTAAGATTTTTTAGATGATTTCAGGCAATGAATACATGAAATATTTGTACCATTTTGTCATAATCCTTCCCTTGGATTTCTTAAATGATTTTAACATCCCAATCTGTAGTGTGCACACCAGTGCATCACTGTCTTTGTGCGCATCACCACTCTATACTGTGCATAAGTGGTTTTCCATGCAAACTAAACTCTACACTGCACAACAAAAATTCTTAACACACACTTCTATTTCATGCGAATCTCTGGCCCATACAAGTCCAGTGTTGAACCATTTTCTCTGATACCATAATGTAACATCCCCAACCACCTCGGGCTGGGACACATCACACAAACTTAACTTCTGTAGCTCTAAGTCAACCAAATTGTAACCTTCCCAACATACTACTGAGCAATGTTACTCTAAAATTACACTGCACAGATTCTACTCTAATCACAAGTCCGTGCAATATCACTTGAAATAACGCGCTCAACCCAAAATTGAGTCGTTACACAAAAATTGTAACAACAAAAGCAACATTCGTTTTTTTTTTAACACAAGCTTGAGCAGTGAAAGTAACTCAAAAATTGTGTGCACCAACATACTGATCACACAACACAACCATACACAAAACCATCTTGGCGTCGTGCACCAAATCTGATTTCGTTGTGTGTAGAGTCAATTGCTTTGAACACACACACAAATTCCAGTCTTTTACACATAAATGATACTTTCCCGGGCACCTAGCTACCAAACCTATTCTTGAAGACTCATAACCAAAATCACAAGATTAACTTAACATGAAAGGATATCATCAACTAGCATACTCAACATATACAAATACTATGCTAAATACTCACATCACACTTACATAATAGACAACATTAACAAAACAAAAACCATTATTCATATGCAACACTATGCATGTAATAGATCATAACAAATACAAATGAATAAGCACACAGTAACATAAAATCACATAAGAACACTAATCTTTTATGAAGGTCACTAACTGCGTGGGTGACTCAGATGTTCCTACCAGCCATAGATGTTGTTTCTTATAATCTTTCAGCAACAAGTCACCCCTAAGATGGGGCTCGAACTCCACCAGATAAAAATGATTCCTAATGCCAATATATGGTTTAACAAACAACATAATTACTTAGTCCAAGGTGTCGACTGCTGCAACTAGTCTACAATCCCTCATTCCCCATGCACCTGTCACACCCAAGTAAGTGTGCCCATTCTCTGCTCAATAGTCCTTTCATTGCCCCACTTCCCTTCCCAGGGTTACCAACAACAAACCGAACATGAAGTATTTGAGCCCTGCGACTAATGCTCAATGCACCATGGAACAATTCTCAGTAATACCCTCACCTGGAGAGTATGTTCATGGGTTTGAAAGCCACTTCCCAACAACCATTCCCTCACTCAGAGACACTGCTCACAGTCTGTCAGCCCGTCTCCTCGAAAATAAATTTGATTATAGACCCACAACTCCTTACAAGCTTCTCTGTGTAGATAAGGTAATAATCATATTTTCTATACAGTCCGCCCCCCTTATGCTCACGAGAGCTTGAAAACAAGAATCCCCCTCAATCATTCTATGAATAATCATAATAATGTAATAATACCCAAAATACACTAAGGCCAACAACATATATTGCATGCCTTCCACTTGACACTTGTCACCTTTAGAAGTAGCTTTAAGCCACTTGGTGACCCATTCCCTATCCTCGATAACTTAGGATAAAAACATATCCACATCATACACTTTTCAAAAATATTATTAAAATATTCCCCCCTTTTCCTTTTTTCGGTGAAGTTTCCTCCCCATCTCTTTTCATCTGAGTCTGTTTGTGTGCAACGATGTAATATTTTATTAATAATCATGATCATAATTATGTGGATAGGCACACTGGCCTATTTGCATCCTGACTCACCAACCCAATAGTCACACATGCTCTCCAAAACATATACAACCACACACACACACACACACACATCTCACTATGTGCACTTCTAGGTCATTACCGCACACTTACCCAAGTGCGTGCAACACAATGCAATGTGTGCACTTACACATGTGCACTCAACACTCAAAATGTGCGCACCTTATATTTATAACGATTCTCTGCGCACTTACTTAGATGCGTGCAACACCAAAACTTGGTGCCAACGACTCACCAACCTATATATACATTACATAAACCATTAGTACCAATGGCTCATGAGCCTATATATACATTACATAAACCATTAGTACCAACGACTCACCAGATTATATGTACAATTACAAAGTGTCCGGATCAGGGACATTACAACTTGCTATCGTGTCAGTTTGCAATTGGAGACATTTAAAGCCGTGGGCTAAAAAATATTCATATATATTTGCTATATATATAATTATATATTTGCTATATATATAATTATATATATATAAATTATTGTCTTTCGATTATTCATTAAATTTAGTATGATTCATAAATTTTGAAGGGATTTTTGTGTACTGTATGACATGATTCTCTGCGATAGATTTCCTGAGAGTGGGTAAGAAGTCTTGTGCATCTAGTATATTGCTTTTAACCAATTGGCTGCCATATTAATATATGTATTTTAGACAAGTGCAATTAGTTTCTCTAGTTGTTGTTTGATAGAGTTTTCTTATGCATAATGAAATTACTTTTGTTGTGTTGTTGGCTAGAATGGTGGAGTGGTTGTTTGTTTTTTCAGAAGCAAGTCAAGTTGGCTAGGGGTTGTTACAAAAACCGTGTAAGATGAAAAAAATCAAAGGTGAACAAGGAGAGAAGGTGTGTTGTTTTGAGGTTGTATAGTTGATTTTTTTTTTCCAGGTTGCTCAATGTGTTTATCTACCATGTCATCTATTATGGTTCAGAAAGATGAAGCTGTTTTGAATTTCCAAGTGGTGTGAGTCGTGACTTGCAAGTGTTCTAATTTTGGGGTTTTAGAAAGATACTACGTCAGAGGGTAGGAAATCCTTTGTATTGTATGCTATATGACAAAGAATATTAGACACTAATTCTTATTTATCCTTTTTGGAATTAAGTTCAGTGGGTCGAGGGCTATTTCATACACTACATACGACATAAAGAATCAGATTTAGGTAGAAACAAAAAATGTGTGTTGTTGTGACCTTGTATTGTTCTTCTTATTTTGCAGTTGCTTGATTCTATGGAGATAGCGTGGGTTTAAAGTTAGGGAGTAGTGCATTATTTTACACGTGCTATAAAACAATGTTGTTTTTAGGTTGGATGCATTTTCATATGGTGTTGGGGAATGTTTAGTTGGTGCATTACAGTCTGTTCCATTTGTTTTTTTTTTTTCGCATTTGATTATAATATAAGCCATTATAGTTCAGAAATACGGGGGAATTTTTTATCTTGTTCATACACTTTTGATGTGAACATATACCCACACTCAGTGCAACTATATCTTGCGCACCTCCGCACTTGGCATAGGAATATTTCTAGCATAGCTAGCACTATGTATTTTCAATGTTTGTTCAGAGAATTCATGCCAGTTATCATCGTGCAATTTTAGAATTCTGCATGACAAATTGTGATAGGGGATATAATTTG
Source organism: Picea engelmannii (assembly GCA_009831015.1). Classification (NCBI taxonomy): domain Eukaryota; kingdom Viridiplantae; phylum Streptophyta; class Pinopsida; order Pinales; family Pinaceae; genus Picea; species Picea engelmannii. The sequence goes on from WSFP011402279.1 coordinate 8,868, forward strand.
GATGATATCCCATTCATTTGTCAAACGTTGATTTTATCAGACACTGATTTTTTCAGATTTACAAGGAGAGGGCAATGATTTAGAACTACACCTAAGTAAATGCCACACTTTTATATGGGTTGTGTGGTGCTTTCTATATATAATTATGCGTATTCTAAACATAATTTTTCTTGGGAAAGGACATTTGAGTAAACATGCCTTTTCCACTGGGGCTTAAAGCAATTTTTTCTTTGTGCTATATTTATCTTTTGGAAATTTACTGGTCAAATTCCTTTTTTTTTTTTTTTTATCCAGGTTGTGCCGAGGCTTTTGCTATGACCATATCTCCGCAGTCAACATAGTTGTTTGTTCCACGCCTCTGTGTTGTGCACAAATATGTCGCGTGCATAGGAAACACTTGGTCTATTTTCGAGTGTTTTGCGGAGCATGGATGCATGCTTCCAAAGGTCTACATTTGGGATAGTTTTGCGAGATGAGTTGTGAGAAGATAGGTAATTTAGAGGGTGGTAGGGTCATTTATGGCTTGTTTATTTTCTTGATTTCAGAAGTAGACGATAGGGATTTAGAAGTGACACAAACTGTATGTCTTGCTTTTTCTACGGACTGCGTAGTGGTTTCGATTTATCGCGACATGTGTTCCAGAAGTTATTCACCTGTATGGAAAATACATTTCAGTAAATATGCATTATGTATTTGGCCTTGAAGCATTTTGAGTTGTTCGATTTATTTATGTTTCGTAAATTTCGTAGTGAAATGCCTTTATACATAGATATAGTGGATTTATAAGTAGTGGTAAGTAAATGTCATGATTTTTTATGGGCTAGTTCCTGCATTCTATTTATAATTATGCGTATTTTGAATGTAATTCATATGGGGAAAGTAAATTGTAGTAAACATGCATCATCCACTGGGGCTTAAAGAAATTTGTGCTCGATGCTATATTTATCTTTTGGAAATATCCTGGTCAAACACATTTTTTACTTTACCTTTTTCCAGGTTGTACGAAGGATTTTTCTATGACCATATCTCTGTAGTTGACATAGCTATTTGTTCCATGCATTCACAATGTAGACATGTATGCCACGTGCATAGGAAACACTTGGTCTATTTTCAATCATTGTGCAGATGATCAATGCCGCTGATGCTCGAGGGTTGTTGTGCTTCCGCAGGTACACATTTCGAATAGTTCTACGACATGAGTTGTGACAAGCTAGGTAATTTCGAGGATGGCCGAGTCATTTATGTCGTGTTGATTTGTTCATATTTAGGAGGAAATGACAAGTATTTAGACCTAATACAAAGTAGACGTTGCACTTTTCTATGGACATCATAGTCATTTGTATTTATGGTTAGATGTGTTCCAGAGGTTATTCATCTGTTTGGAAAATACATTTCAGTAAATATGCATGATGCACTTAGCCTTGAAGCAATTCGAGCTATTTGATTTATTTATTTTTCGTAAATTTTGTAGTGAAGTGCCTTTATACTTGGTGTTTTTTTTTTCAGGTTGTGCCGAAAATTTTGATGTTGCAATATTCCAATGCTCTTGAATGACATATTCTTCGGAAAGTGAATGCTTACTCTATTTTTAGTCCTTGTATAGGGAATCCAAAGTTTCAATCCTTGTGCTGAGAATTCATGCCACGTATGGTCTGGCATTGGTGGACTATGGTGCCTTGACACTTGTGCAGTTGGTAGAGCTATGTCATCAACACTTTTTCATAGGTGTATGCCTCACATAGCCGATGCTTGTATGAATCCTCTTCTCGCATTTCCACACTTCCGCATCCCCTGAGTTACAATACCTAGTTTTTATTTATTTATTTATCTTTTATTTTTTTCAGGTCGTGCAGAAGATTTTGATGTTGCGATATTCTGATGCTCTTCAATGGCATATGCTACACAAAGAGAATGATTTCTCTATTTTCATTCCTTGTACAAGGATTCCACACTTTCAAATCTTGTGTTGGGAATTCATGCCACTTATGGTCTGGAATTGGCGCACTTGGGTGCCTCGAAACTTATGCAATTGGCAGAGCTATGTCATCAACACTTCCGCACATGTGTATGCCTTGCAGAGTCGATACTTGATCTGTTTATCACCTGGTCTATTTTAAAATATTATGCGGAGAAATGATACGACTCCTCTTCCCACACTGCTGCATATCCACATCCCCTCATTTCCAATAGTTCCGCACGAGGGATTGTGACAAGAATCGTAATTTGCAGGATAACTAATTGATTTATGGAACGTTAGTTTTATCCAATTTATGAGGAAAGGGCAGGGATCTAGAAGTAATGCGAAGAAAATATGTTGCTTATTTGTCAATTGCTCGATGGTTTTTGTTTATGATTGCTTCTATTTGAAAGGTAGCTAATATATGTGGAAAAGACGATTTAAAAAAATTGCATTCTATTGTTTGATAGTGTGTGCTCCATGCATAGTGCAATTACTTCATTTCATTTAAATTTACATTGGAATTGGTGTAATGTTTAAGAAAACTAGTCCATTTTTTTCAACTGTATTACTGGATCAAATAGTTGAATGGCATATTTTTGGTGTGCATCATATATGTGAAAGAAAATTAGTAGCTTATTATTTTTATTTTTCATGGGTAGGTTAAATTGGTCAGAGCTGTTTCAGAAACTATATAGATAAAAAAAAATCAAAGTCAAACATAAACAAAAGCAAGGTATGTTGTTTTGAGATTGTATTTTTTTTATCGGTTGCTCAATGCTATAGACATAGCTTAAGCATCAACTGAATGACATAAACCAAAACATGGAATATGCAATGTCATCAGAGCATTAAAAAAACTATGTTCTAAAGATGCACATAAGGACGAAAACATCACTATAAATAAACAATGGAATGTTGTTTTTGAATTTCAATTTGAAATGCATGTAAGTCATAGTAACCATTGGCATATTGAATTACATGGACATCCAAACACATATAGGCATATCTACATATTTTTTTTACATATTCACAATTTTTTATTTTCTTGTTGCTAAACCAAAACATGTTTTCATATCCTTGTTACATATTTAGAAATTTCTCGTTTCTGTGATGGATCAAGAAATTGTGTTAGACATGACATAAAACTAATATAGAAGAGAAAATAAAATATCAACAATTTCCATTGTTTTTTGCATCTCACTGACACCCATCTGCATTGCTATTTTCCCTGTTCGATGTACAATACATCGAAACAGTCACCAATATTTAAAAATAAAATAGAACAAAAAATGAAACATGGAACAAGAATTGGAAAGGTACTTATTTCTAATTTTATATGTATACTGCTCATTTGCTATTTGTTAATATTGTATATTTCATGCGATTTTGACATAAGGGTTTAATTTCTTGTTCATCGCATTTGGAGCACCGCTTTCACATGAAAATGAAATAGAAAAATTGCAAGAGAGAAAGAAGTTACAAGAAATACATGTGAAGAAACTCAAGACCAATGTCCGAAGAGGAGGTATTCCCATAACAATTATGCAACGAACACCACCATTTTTTTGGTAAATTATATACATATGCAACAATATATATTCATAGTGCATAGTAGTGTGTATAATCCAAAGTGCATATTGCACCCGCGAGTATTCTATTTGTGGTGGGTTGAAAATATAGGGTTTGTCAATATTTGATTTACAAAACTCCAAGGCATCTGCATATTGAATGTTTAGTGGTGGACTAAATAAGTTGTCACCCGAGGTGATCTAGGAATTACAAGGACCATTCAACCTTCTGTTAGATGTGAATGGACAATGTGTTGAAGAAAAATTCTTTCACTTGCACTGATTGGCTGATAATCCATTAACACAATAATAAACATAGAGCATTAAAATAGATATCCATTGAATTGAGAAAAGACACATTGGATTGCAAAAGGAAACAAAGTTTGGATTATTTTCATTTGATACAAATGATACATACAAAGGTAGACTAGTACATTTCATAGAACTGTGTTATGTACTATGCTTATTTCAATAATGGTTGCATGTCTCTACACCATGGGCTCTGTCTTGTTGATATGTGGTTGTCCTGTCGTTTGATGCTTATCTGTCAAATTGTAATAAGATTTTTGAACAATATGATCTTATTTATTTATATTTGGTAACCCTATCGTTTGATGCAATGAGTATTATAGAGCAACAAGAAGAGAAAGTGATGACATTGTTGACATCTGGTGAACAATGGTTTATTTTTCCATAGATTGCACCATGTTATAGACTTCTAACACTAACATTTGGTGCTTAGCATGCTTCGAACACTATTAGCTTGGTGGTCCTCAACTCGAGTGGCACCGCAACGTCATAAAAATGTTATCTTGAGTTGTGAGAGTTTTGAATGTGGATAGGTTGGATACTCACACATTACTTCAGTGAGTACAAACCATTTGTCTAGGTTGTTGTCGCAACCTGACACAACTTTTTGAATGAGTAGAGTCGTCCTCAAGGTGACAACTAGATTTGGTGTACATTTGTTAGAGCCATCGACATCTCTCTACCTGGGATTTCTATGGACTAACAAAGTGTAGATGTACTTCATCCCACATTCCAGAAATCCAAGCACTGGCTAGGCCCAATCTTGCAGTTAGAACTTTGCCTAGTTACTCAGGAACATGAAAATGATTAGGACTGAGTAATCACTTTAAGGGGCAGGGCCACCGTCATACTCATGTATGGTTCAACTTGGTTGATAACAAGGAAGAGGAGGAAAACTACAACCAATAGACGGGTAATTCTGTAGAATGGACCTGCTGGGTTCAACAAAGGTGTTGACCCATGGTGGCACACACAATAGATGTTGGCTCAGAGAGTCGATGAACTAAATGAGCTTCGAAGAACAGTTCAAGAAACTGTTTGGTGAGGCTAGGAATATTTCTCATCAACTGTAGGCTGGGTCCCCTTCCCAACAATTGTGTTCTCAATGTCAACCAACGTGAGAATGGAACCATGTGATGCAGAAGCATCGCTTCACCCAACAACGCGCTAGCCAACCAACACATCAAGCTCACATTCAATGGAGGAGAGAGAGGAATCATCCCTCATTTCAAAATTTGAATTTTGATTTAAGTGTTTGTAAGGTTGCATATCTAGATCCGATTCGGACTAGACAACCATTAAACGTAATTCAATGTAATTTAATGAGAGTAGGTAGCTTGGAGGGAAAGGCTCGATGATACCGTCTTTTGAAGAAAAAAATATCTTTGTATCTATAATAGAATTAGTTTTTGAGAGATTATGTTAGAGAGGGAGAAAAGAGAGAGCCGAGACTCTGTTGTAGTCGAAGCTTGAACACATTGTACAGACATTCTGAGATTAATACAAAGAGCAATTTTTCCTGTATGAGAATCTTTGTGTGTTTCCATGTGTTTTACAAATGCCATTTATGTGTTTTTATGATGTAGATGTATGTTAGATTCCATCTGCAGGGATAGATAGAATTTATCTGTCTATGAGTTTCTTTGATTTTAGTCTGGGTTCTTTGTGGCTTCATGCAAGGGGTTGCATGACAAAATACTGAGGATTTTGTGAGCCAGTGCAAGAGTGCACATCTGAGTTCTGTGGAATTCAGACAAAGATGTGCCAAGAGGGAACACCAGAGGAATCATAAACTCAAGGGAGAAGCCTCAAGGTTGCTGAACACATTGGAGGTGAGACTGTGTAGAGGAGGGCACAGAGAAGAGAAAACAAAATTACTGAGGATTCTGTGAAGCTCTGCCAGGTGGGCATTGAGCATGTGCAAAGAGTGCACAAGAATAACTCTATTTTGAGTTCAAAGACAAGGGAAGTGTCAAGGAGAAAGACACTCACAGAGTTGTTAAATACTATTTTGGCTTAGCAAGGTATGCTTGAGCAGGAGGTTTCTAGGAGGGAATCAAATTCCCCTTTGAAGGGAGAGACAAGGGTCGAGTCCCTTAGAGGTTGGAGCAAGTAAATCTCAAGAGGAATAGTGCATTTGGCACAAATTTCCAACAGAAAGAAGCAGAAGAGGCCGAGACACTTCAAGGTCCAAGCCACAGGCAAAGCTCAGGAAGGATAGCATAATAGTGAGCGAGGATCCTGCAAGGAGTTCCAGAGATCGAGAGACATTTCGAGGTTTCAAAGTGAGCAAAATTCACAAAGGATATCATTTCCAGAATGCAGGCGAGACCCAAAGTTGCAAGGGCTCGCAGGAGATAAATCGAAGGCCGAGACATCGAAACATTTGAAATATTCGAATTCAGGGAAGAAATCCAAAGCTCAGGAGGAGGAGAACAACATCTGTAGGATCAGTTGTAGGAAAGAAGATCTGGACTGTCGAATCCACGTCCAGACACCCAGGAGAGAGCGTAGGAGGAGGAACATATATGACCCATCAGATCTGGCACGTGGATCAACAACAATTGGATCCGGAGGAAGGTGCGCGAGGGTTAAACCCTTCGATAGTTCATAGGAGAGTGGACTTTGTGAACTCTCAAAATCATCACAACTGTCCATAAGAAGAGGACACGTGGCAGGGAGATCATTAGTTCGCTGACTCAGAATTTAGGAGGCGCAGAGGCAAAAATTCCTTAGAAATATCTGAGTTTGCAAAAAAGTGTAAGCTCAGGAAGGGTAGAGACTTTGAAGAGTTATAAGGAAGGATGAAGCTCACAAAGGCTTCGCAGAAAACCAAGTTCAGGAGGAAATATGCCAAGTTGTTCGGCCAGGAGTTGCTAAGGAACTCAACGGATGGTCGAAATTCTCAGAGGGAGAAGCATCGATTCGCCGTGGACCGTTGGATATAGTGGATTAGCAGATGAGTTAATACTGAGTGTCTTTAAACACTCACAAGCTCAGAAGGAATAATCATCATTAGATCTAGACCGACGAGAGTCGTTGATCTAGTACTTCAAATTTAACCATTTCAGGATTCGGTAGTGTGGAGAAAGTCGTGACGAGAAGTCAAGAGTCGCAAAATCCTGATTCGCGAAATCCTGACAGGATCTAGGCCGTCAGATCGTAGAAGGATCTGGACCATTGTTCCGCAGCAAAGAAGTCACGAATTCGAACTTCAGGAGAAGCAGAGGAGGTTGCATCATGAACTCCCGAGTCACGAAATTCCGACGCGCTCGAAGGTGGACGCCAGGATGTGACTACGGTCATATGGTCGAGGCATAAGGGAGGAGCTAAGGACTCGTTAGTCCATTTTGGGGTTTCAGGGATTGAAGGAGTCAGGGGGACTCACAACAGGAATCACCAAGTCGTGAAACATGAAAAACCTTTTCGGGTGAAGGTCGTGGTCATATCGGTTGGTCACTTGGAGTTGAGGTTTGCGCCTTGTGCTTGTTCGCACAAGCGTAACTCTAGAAGGACCTTTGGTTACAAGTGTGAAGATTCCAGCTGGGAATCAAAGAGTCATTTTGAATCAAATGGGAGATTAAGAACGATCCTTAGACCAGGAGGTCACGTAGAGCCTACTAAGGTAAGGGATCTGCGTCAAGTGGTATCATAGCACATAATTTGTCTGCAGATCATAGGCAAAGGTGAAGGAAGAGAAGGATATAGTATGATACCGTCAAGTGGTATCAGAGGAGAATTTCATCTGTATATTTCAGACGAAGGAGATAGAGGAGAGATTGCACATAATTGATTTCTGTAGGTAGCAGGTAGAGGAAGAATATGGCTACTGAAGGCCATGAACGTGGTCCAAGAGAAAACCGCCAACATAAAAGCAAGGCTGAGATAGATGAAGAGCTCAGCGAGATAAGAGAACAGATGGAGAAGCTTGCATTTAAGATGAAACATGATGCAAAGGTGCATTGGGTGTATGAATGGCCTATGAAGAAGAAGGTGAAGTGGCCATTCAAGAAATTGTTGGCCAGAGAACAACAGAGGCTGTTGAGAATGTGGCTGAGGTATATTAAAAGCCTCAGAGGTGAAGAGGAGATGGTTCATAATTGTGAGCCAGAAGCTGGGATAAATATCAGTGATGATGAGGAGAAGAGATCAGAGAAGGGTCTCAGAAGCTACCAAGTGAGTAGTGAAGAAAGTTTAGATTTCCGGGTGGGCAATGAGATGGGATGGTTGGAGGATCTCATAGACTGCCATATGGGCAGTACATAAATCCTAGATTTATAGGTGGGCAAGGGAGAGGATATGAGACTGTATGATAGTCTCATGAACTCAGAGGTGAGTTTGGATCAACAAGGCGAGCTGATGGAGGAGGATCGGAAATACATTCTGATCATTGGAGGAATTGAGGTATTCCTGCCAGATAGCCCATTTAAGGCCACAAAACATGTTGCAGGTGCCGCAACAGGAGAAGGACAACCAACAATGACTTTCATAAAGGAAGAAGAGCACACAGATAAGATGCTCACTTAATGGGAGAAGGAGTTAGAGATGCTGGAGGATTGGTTGAACCATCCAGAGCCAGTAGAGGACTGCCATGCATAGACAATCATGCAGATTTTGGGAGAAGAGCATTCAAGAAAATTGCTCAGAAAGTTCAGCCAGGAAGCTGGACAGGAGATGACTACAACATTGAAGCCTGTAGCAGAAGATGAATCAGAATTCTAGTCCGGGGAGCAACTGTAAGAAGCTGGAAATATAGCGGCAGGAGAAATGATAGAAGCTAGTATGTCAGCGGAAGTCATTGAGAAAAAAATCAGTCAAAAGGAGACTGCAGGATTGGAGTCTGCAGTAGAGTGGCGACTTAGTACTACAAGGGGAGATGAAAACAACAAGGGGGATTGAGTTGATCTGCCCATTACAAAGAAGGAAGTGTAGGAGAGAAGACTTCCAGAGAGCCAACCATTGGAGGAGCTAGATGAGGTGATTGAGAAGATAAGAAGGTTGATGTTGAGGTAAACAGTAGAAATTTCTAGTAAGGAGAATATGAACCAAAGAAGTAAGTCTGCTATAACAACAGGGAAGCAACAATAGCAGCAACAACAAAACAGTGGAGCAGATGGACAACTCCAAAGAGCATTTTGGGATCTAGGTGGATTTCAACAACATAATTGGAAAGCTCATGAGCAGGAGCTCATGATTTTTTCACAGCAGTGGAGTATGATGCAGGAGCATTTCTTCACCCAACAATGCACCAACTAGCCAACACATCAAGCGCACATTCAATGGAGGAGAGAGAGGTGTCAACCCTCATTTCAAAATTTGAATTTTAATTTAAACATTTGTAAGGCCGCATATCTAGATCCGATTCGGACTAGACAACCATTAAATGTAATTCATTGTAATTTAATGAGAGTAGGTAGCTTGGAGGGAAAGGCTCTATGAGTCCATCTTTTGAAGAAAAAAAGATCTTTGTATCTATAATGGAATTAGGTTTTGAGAGATTATGTTGGAGAGGGAGAAAAGAGAGAGTCGAGACTCTGTTGTAGTCGGAGCTTGAACACATTGTACATGCATTCTGAGATTAATACAAAGAGTAGTTTTTCCTGCATGAGAATCTTTGTGTGTTTCCATGTGTTTTACAAATGTCATTTATGTGTTTTTATGCTGTAGATGTATGTTAGATTCCATTTGCAGGGATAGATAGAATTTATCTGTCTGTGAGTTTCTTTGATTTTAGTCTGAGTTCTTTGTGGCTTCATGCAAGGGGTTGCATGACAAAATACTGAGGATTCTGTGAGCCAGTGCAAGAGTGCACATTTGAGTTCTGTGGAATTCGGGCAAATATGTGCGAGGAGGGTGCACCAAAGGAATCATAAACTCATGGGAGAATCCTCAAGGTTGCTGAACACCTTGGAGGTGAGACTGTGTAGAGGAGGGTAGAGAGAAGAGAAAACAAAATTACTGAGGATTTTGTGAAGCTCTGCCAGGTGGGCATTGAGCGTGTGAAAAGAGTGCACAAGAAGAACTTTATTTCGAGTTCAGAGACAAGGGAAGTGTCAAGGATAAAGACACTCACATAGTTGTTAAATACTCAGTTGCCTCAGCAAGGTGTGCTTGAGAAGGAGGTTTCCATGAGGGCATCAAATTCCCCTTTGAAGGGAGAGACAAGGGTCAAGTCCCTTAGAGGTTTGAGCAAGTAAATCTCATGAGGAATAATGCCTTTGCACACAAAGTTCCAACAGAAAGAAGAAAAAGAGGCTGAGACACTTCGAGGTCCAAGCCATAGACAAATCTCAGGAAGGATAGCACAATAGTGAGCGAGGATCCTACAAGGAGTTGCAGAGATCGAGAGACCTTTCAAGGTTTCAAAGTGAGAAAATCTAATAAAGGATAGCATTTCCAGAATGTAGGCGAGACCTAAAGTTGCAAGGGCATTTGAAATATTCCAAGTCAGGGAAGAAATCCAAATCTCAGGAGGAGGAGCACAATAGCCATAGGATCAGTTGCAGGAAAGAATATCTGGACGGTTCGAATCCACGTCCAGACACCCAGGAGAGAGCGCAAGAGGAGGAACATATATGAACCGTCGGATCTTGCACGTGGACCAACAACCATTGGATCCAAAGGAAGGTGTGTGAGGGTTAAACCCTTTGATAGTGCACAAGAGAGTGGACTTTGTGAAGTCCCAAAATCATTACAGCTGTCCATCAGAGAGGACACGTGGGAGGGAGATCATCAGTTCACTGAATCGGAATTCGGGAGGTGCAGAGGCAATAATTCCTTAGAAATCTCTAAGTTTGCAGAAAAGTATAAGCTCAGGAGGGGTAGAGACTTCGAAGAGTTTGAAGGAAGGACGAGGCTCACAGAGGCTTCATAGAAAACCAAGTTCAGGAGGAAAGATGCCAAGTTGTTTGGCCAAGAGTTGCTAAGGAACTCAACAGACGGTCAAAATTCTCAGAGGGAGAACCACCGATTCGTCGTGGACTGTTGGATCCAGTGGATCAATGGAGGAGTTAAGACTGAGTGTTTGTGAACACTCACAATATCAGGACGAATAGTCATCGTTAGATATGGACCGACGAGAGTCGTTGATCTAGTACTTCGAATTTCGACATTTTGAGATTCGAGAGTGTAAAGAAAGTCGTGACGAGAAGTCAAGAGTCACGAAATCCCGATTCGTGAAATCTTGACAAGATCTGGGTCATTAGATCGTAGAAGGATATGGACAATCGATTCGAAACAAAGAAGTCGCGAGTTCAGACTTTAGGAGAAGGAGAGGAGGTTGCATCGTGAACTCCCGAGTCATGAAATTCCGACGCCCTCGGAGGTGGACCCCAGGACGTGACTAAGGTCATATGGTTGAGGCATAAGGGATGAGCTGAGGACCCGTTAGACCATTTTGGGGTTTTGGGGATTTAAGTAGTCAGGGGGACTCACAACAAAAATTGCGAAGTCCTGAAACCCGAAACACCTTTTGGGGTGAAGGTCATGGTCATATCGGTTGGTCACGTGGAGTTTAGGTTTGCGCCTTGTGCTTGTTGGCACAGGCATAACTCTAGAAGGACCTGTGGTTACAAGTGTGAAGATTCTAGTTGGGAATCAAAGAGTCATTTCAAATCAAAGGGGATATTAATAACGATCGTTAGACTAGGAGGTCACGCAGAGCCTACTAAGGTAAGGGATCTGCATCACCATGGGATTGCAGGTTGTCTACATGAATCACAGACTGTAATAAATCACATTTTTTCTAGGAGAAGCCATGGATGGGGGGACTTTGCGATCAAACTAGAATTCTTTGGATTAATGGAACTAATGACTGGATGGTTGGTGGAATTGTTCAATTGTCACCTGGTGGGATCTATATTTGTTGAGAAATGGAGTTTGGCTCTAAATACTATGGCCTTGACAAGTCGTATAAAGAGTTGGGAAGACGACCATAAATTGGTGCCATAATGTTCCCATTTTTGCGTCGTCTCCATGCGTCAGTGTTCTTGTACTGATATGTTGCAATTCATATCTTGGTTCCTTTAATACTATATGTAATGACAACGATTCACTGTACTCATGATGGCATTTGCATAGTGTGGCGTCATAACTATCCACACCCACCGTAACTCTGTGATATGGATTGATAAAATTCCTTGATGCTACAAATCATCGTCTATCCCTTGGGTCACCTGTGCGAGAGTGCCATCGTATCCAGTGTCCTATGTGTTGTCCATGAATTTGGCTGTTGGATGATATATGCAAATTTTTTGATCGGTCAGGTTGTCTTGTAAATGGCTAAGTTAAGAGCCTTTCGATGACAAGATTTTTGGAAGATGGTTACATCTTGAGTTAGTACATCATCTACATGAGGGATGCCTACAAATTCAATACAAGTCATCAATTTACAGTCCTTGTCATCTGACAATTTGGATGAAGTTAGTTTCTATGCCATATTCTTTAAGTTTAGCAAGGAATCTTGTCCATTGACCTTCTCTAAATTATTGCTAAAGCAATATTGTTACTAGAGGGTGTTCTACATTGGCTATCCATACAAGAACGTTGTTTTCTTTTTTTATCTGCTATATGTGTTTTTTTTAATGCACTTTGATATACATGAAAGTTATGAATAGTACATTATGAAGGTTGGATTTCTTTAAGGCCAAGTGCATAGGGAATATTTACTAAAATGTACTTTAGACACCTGAGTTAGTTACAAAATATGGAGAATGATTAATAGAAAGCATTAGAAAACTCATAGAAATACGAGACATTTACTTCGCACAGGTGCTAAATAGCCTCCATTATTTCACAAATATGAGCAAATCAATGTGCCATAAATGAATCGGTTATCTTGCAAATTACGTGGCTTGTCAGAATCCCTAGTGTGGAATGATTGCAAATGGAAAGGTGAGGAAGTGCGTGACTGAGCGATGATCAATGCTATGAATTATATGCACAAGGATTGAAAATAGAATTAGCAGTGCCAACTGTGGAGGACATATACATGTGCCGAGAGAATAGGTGAAAAAAATATAGCTGAGCACACTACAAGGATATGGTGATCGCAAAATACTGTGCAGAATGTGAAAAACAACAAAGTAAATAGGATTTTGACTAGTTAATTTTCGAAAAATAGTGCATTGACAGAAGAATTTTATACAAGATTTGCATTGTGAGTTTTGTACTAGAATATCCAGTACATATGCTACTAGCAAAAAAAAGCTAATTTCTTCTTCCAAATGCCATACTTTTGCAATTGTTATATAAAATTCGTTTGGCAGTCGACTGTGTTTCAAAAATTCTCTTATCAGAAGGCATTTTCTATGTAATGATTATTGATAATTTGTACAATGCTTTTCATTGGATGTATACATAGGCTTTGACATTTGCAACTTTGGGTGTTTGAGGAATTTGCCTCCATACAACAATGCCAAATATCATGACTATAAATATTGTATAGGATGTTAGGATCTTGCTATGCTTTTTGTGTGTGCTTCCTAACTGCTTAAATGTATTCCACCATGATTCAATACTTTTACAGTTCCATAAGATCATGCAGTCAATGTGGTACTGATTTATCATTGCTGATGCATTTCAATTGCAAGATCTAGTTTGAAGTGTTGTGAAAATGTATATAGATCTTATAAGAAAAAGGTACAAGTTTGTTTCAATGGATAGTTCTAAAGAGTCAATGTTCATCACATAGTCTGTTATACTTGGAAACTGTTTTGCATTTGTAGAAATTTTTGCAATTTAATCTTGTACATATAATTAACACTTTTGTAGTGCTATGTATTGTGTGATGTGAAATGTTCTTTTGTATGTTTGGGGCCCAAAAAAAAAGGAGAAAAAAAGAGAGAGGGTTATATGTGAACGTAAACATAATATAGAATATATTATATGTGCTTAGAGTTCACATATTATGTGTTCCAAGCAAGAGAAGTTGGACGAGCTAGGGAAGTATTAGTACTGGTGCATCACAAAAATACACCCAACAACAGAGCCAAAGGTAAATTTCCATAAGCTATTTTCCGTCTACATATTGCGATAGCCACCAAGACATAGATATATATTTAGAAACGCTCTCTTGTAAACATGACAAACAAATAGATCCCGATGCTTATGCAATTTACAAATTTCTATGTTCATTTCAAGCAAAATATGTATACCTAGAATTGAAACAATCAATGTTGGAGAGTCTAGTGTGACATGCACAGGTGAAGCAACTATCCATGTGAAACATGAACAATTGGAAAGGTATGCATATAAAAATGTAGATTGTGCAGTTGGAAAAAATAATATGGAAATTGTTCTTCATATTGCTTATTTTTTGTGATTGTTATACGATGATGTGGGTTTGCAACTCAAAATATTGTCTCAATAGAGGAATTGAATAATCAAAAAATTGGGGAAGTATTCATTGGAGACGTGATGGTTGTTTACAACACATATTTGGATAAAGCGAATAGATCACGCAAAATATTGCATGCTGATATGATAGATAAAAATGGCATGATGACAGTTACATGAACTGTTTTTGTACACCTCATTGAACTACATGAGCAAAAGATTGTTCCCAGAGATGGAATGTCTATTACAAATTTCAAAGTTATACCAAAAATTGGCTATCAATGTTGTGATTGCGATGATCATGTTATATCGTTACTTGAATCAAGTGGCGTAGAGACAATGTCCCCAATGTGCAAAGAATACAATTTCATACCAGACAGAACAATCAAACAATTTGCAAATTAATGCAGAAGCATCCTGCTCCAAAAATCACTATATATTTGGTTAACCTAGGGGGTCTTATGTTTGCTAAGGATTTGATTTATTAATAGGAAATTATGTATGTTTGAGTGGTTTGAGTGAGGAATATGTGTGCGAGCTTTTATTGTAAATGTTCTCGAATATGTGAGAACATGAGAGATATTAGGCTTGGGGAGATCTCATGAGGATATTAGGGATTGGGAGATCCTAGAATAGAGATTTAGTTGAGTGAAAAGTGGATCAGAGAGGATCCTTAGGAGTCCGTTGAGGATTTGTTGGATCTGAACCATAAATAGTTCATAATCCCTATGTATAATATTGTAAGCCTCAGAGGCAAAGGGCCAGACATCTAGGAGGGCCTGGAAAGACATAGAAGATTAGGTCCATACATCGAAGATGGCCAATTGAATGCCAATTAGGCTAGGGATAGGTATGGGAAACAAATGCTAATCAGACCAATATAATGAGGATTTCAGTCTGTTGATTTAATCCAGACAAAGGAGGGCCTGCGAGCCTATGTAATTGTGTGTAATCATATGTATATGAATGAAAGGAAAATACTTTGTTGAGTATCACTGAAAAGCCTCTATATTAAGATATGTTGATCTGTGTATTGATATACCTCTGTGAGAAAGAAGGGTAAGTCTGTGTATATAGCTAAGACTGTGTAATTGTAGGTATAGGGTTTGTGTTGAAGGGCTGTGAATGAGAAATCTGGATAAGAGACTTGGTACAATCCCATTTTCAAATGAGGTCGAGAATGGTTATTCCAGTGATCATTGATCATGAGAAGGATCGATGATCCTACAAAATGATGGAGATGAAATGTTTCGTGATCACAGAGGAAGGCACAAAAATCGTTAGATCACCCCACCAGTGGCTGATAACCGTCCGATCGAGAGGAAGGACTAAATTGATAATCAATGAGAAAAAACTATCAGATATGAGAGTTGCAGAGGAGGACTATCAGGTCAACAACTGATTAAGTCATGACTGTCGGATCATGCTGAAGATAGATCAACGGAAGTGAATGATTGCAGAAGTCCAAAGGCACATTAACAAGGGGGCTACTTCACATCCCACAATCCAACAAGATCATTGATCTTGATAGATTAGAGGATCAACGGTGGACGTTGACCCCGCAAAAGATGAGAATATTTCCATTGTGAAATTCAGGGTAGGGTTTAAACATCGTGCTAGTTGTGGCTCTACAATCCATTATATCCATTGGATCTAGGGGAATATGGATCTACGTCGTATATTGAAGGAGGATGTAAGGGATGTGGTCATAGCATTTGGACACTAGAGCTAAAAGGAGAGTGCGAGGAGCTAAGAATTGTGTGAGATTTATAAACAAGGATTAAGCCGAGGTCATAGCATTTGGTCACGTGGATGGGAAGCGAAGATCCTTCGGAGTAGGTAAGATAAAAAAATTTTAGCACCTCTATGTTAAATTATGGCATGTGGATATTCGATCTTGTTAGTGATCTAATCAGAGAAGAGCATTCGATCCTAGGCACCCTGTTAAGGGTTTAGAGAACCCTAAGACAAATCGGGTTGCATAACGGTGGGATAGTCGAGTTGGATTTGGACCTGGTCCAAGCTTATGGGTAAATTGGTCAGGTTCATATCTGACTTGAATCAGTTGGTATCAGAGTGAATGAATTCTCTTTGATAGGAAATTGCATAATTTTAGACTTACAAAGACAAAATGTGAAGGTGGAGTTCATATTGGAAATCTGACAAGAAGACAATATGCATAGGAGAATGCATAAGGAGGTGAAAGATATTCTACATAGAGTAATTCAGATTTAGGGAAATATGATAGAACAAGGAAGAGAAAAAGACTATTCCATTCAAATGCAGATGAATGGTTGGAAAATATCATGCAGAGATCTTGAAGGCTGATATCTTATGTTTTTATTCTAACTCTGGTTTTGAGTTGTTGTAAGTTAAAAAAAACTAAAGGTTGATAGTAACAAACAACTAGAAGGATGTGATAGGAGAAAAATTGTGTTCTTGAAGAAAGTAGTGGAAAATAACCTTGAATATTCCAGCTGAATGTTGGACAAAGAGGAAAAAGTTGAATGTTCTAAAAAAAGTGAAGTATTGCAAAATCCCAAGAGGAGAAAAGGAGTTGCTCAGAAGGTGGTTCCAGAGACAGAGAACCAATTAGGTAACAAGAGGCCAGGCTCGGAGGGAAGATTGAATTGGTATGAAGACATGTATGGAGGCTTGTCAAGAGAAGGCTTAGAGGCAGTCCACAGGTGAACAAATGAAGTTCAAAAAGGAGGGGAAGACAATGATCACTGAAGGTCATTGCATAGGTTCAGAGGAAAGACACAACATAAAGAAATATGCCAAGGTAAAAGGAATAGAGAATATGAGTCAAGAAGAGTTTGGCATAGAGATGACTAAGATAAAAGGTAGACTCAGTTACATGATGAAGTTGCTACAATATGAAGATATGCAAGATAACGAGAGACATGGATGGAGTATGAAGAAGAAATTCTTGTGGCCAGTGATGCAGTTATATGGGGAGAAACTTAAGAAAAGCTTAGAGAAATTGAAACAAAGGATGAATACTTTAGTGAAGAAGAAAAAACTCATAGGAAGTGAGTTTAGATACAGGCCATTGACAACAAAGGAAGGATTTCACTGTTGTGAACCAGAGCAAGGAGACTTCCTTGGAGAGGATGATGTGGAGAGGAGACTATTTGACAGTCTCATAGACTCCTTGGAGAGTTCATATCAACAT
>ML858482.1:0-10168 GCA_009831015.1 Picea engelmannii
AAAGTGAAATTTTTGATAGGGTTTTGGCCCCTTAAGATAGGATCCGATCCTCTTTGTGTGGAAACTATTTGATATTGTACTATTTTTAGTATTTCAGTTCTTGTTTAATAGGATCTTTGTTTTTTATGTAAAGGCTATAAAGCCTATGCTTTCAAGGTGAATGAGGTTAGAATGGTAAGGAGACGACATGGAGATATTCCTATTCACTGTAAAATGTTTTCAAACCTATAAATGACCTTTATGAATGAATGCAGAGGCACTATCTTTCCAGATTCCCGTGTCATTTTTTGTGGTGAAGTTTTCTCTGGTGTAAATTGTTATTCCTTTGTTTTTCATATTGTTTTTCTTTTCTCATTGGTTATAAGAAGAGTATGCTCAGGATTTGTCATGGACACCCTGATCTGTCTTAAATACATTTTTTATGTTTTCTTCTGAAGATTGAATGCAGAATTCAGATAAGCTCTGCTCTATATTTGGAATGACCCCTGATCTTTTCCTCTCTCCACCTCACAAATTATAAGAATCCACTCATATGATTGTCTTTCCTATCTACATATGTCACTATTATTTATTCATTTAATCGTATTTTATGTTTGACTCCATTTTTCCCAATGACCCTTTGTTGTGTCAACCAAAAACTTTAAAAGAAATCATGTTCTGCATAACTAACCTAATATTCGTTTTCAAACAAATCTATATCAAATAGAGAGATCCCTCTCTGAGTCTTGGAGGGATAGATCCGAGACTCGAAGTAGTTTTGATGTTGCCTCTATGACTACCTCCACAACCTTGGACAAATTACAGAGTGATAACAAAATGGAAACCATACTGGGGAGACTTTCCCCAGTAGTACACTTCAAGCTCCAGATTTGATCACTGATGGTGGACAGTGACCAGACACAAGAAAGATGAAATATTTCACCTGGCGACTCCAATCAGCTGCAGACAGTGCCGACTCAAAGGCTCCATTGGAGGAAGAACCTGAAGCATGGCCAAGCAACCTAGAAAGACCAGGTACTTAATCTCAAATTGTATTCATGATATTATTGGTTTCATATGCAATTACTTTTTCTCTTATCATGATCCTGGTCTAGAGTATATTGTTGAAGTTCAGGATAATAATTTTCAACCTGAAGAACCTCAAAGGATTGAGCCCATTCCCATATTTCTGGTACCCACTCCTACACCTATAGGAAGCCTTGATAGACATAAGCCTCCTGCTTTATTTCCTACAGATGTAAAGATCTATGATACATATGTGAAAAGTCCATATTCACAGGTCAAAATTCCATCCTATTATAAGCCCCTTGCTTTATATCCTATACCCAAGAGAATCCCTGATAGATACAAACCTATAGATTTTCCTCCTATTCTCCATGACCTCCCTGTCAATTACATCAATAATCTGCCCAGGTTTGATGGAGAAAATGTGAATATCACTACTGAAAAGCATATCCAAAGTCTTGAAGATTTCCTTTACCTTTATGAGGTTGAAGATGACAATGTCTATATCAAGATGTTTGCCTTGTCTTTGCAAGGAAAAGTTAAAAATTGTTTTAAAAATCTTCCAGATGCAAGCATTAACAATTTCCATCAGTTTGTGCAAGTTTTCCTAGATCAATAGGTGATCATGAGAAATGTATTTCTCATCCTAGAAGAATATGACCATTTGAAAAGGCAGCCATGGGATGCAGTACCTCAGTTTTCAACAAGGTTCAATAAGATATATCATGCAATGCCTGTTGATATAAGACCGCCCCAAGGATCAACTCATTTGCATTTCCCAGATGCCTTCGATCCTAAGATGTCATTCCAATTAAGAGAAAGGAACATTGCAACTCTCGAAGAAATGCAAAACATTGTAGTTGATGTGGAGGCCAACTTGTTGATCAAAAGGTCAAAGGTAAAGAACAAAGAAAAGGAGCAGCTATTGGCCAGTTCCATGGAAGAGGTGATGTAGAATATTAGCAGGAAAGATGAGCTTGTTATCCAAAGACATCATGTTCCATTGATTTCATAGAAAGAAAAGGTCACAGTTCCCAAACATTTTGCAGCTCACCCTTGGTGCCATGGTTTGGATTATGATTCTTTCATGTATTCAATTCACAATACAGGTGAAGATGAAGTTCCAACTCATCTTGTTGAAGAGACATCAGGTGATATGATGTGCATGTTTGATGAATTTTCTTACTGACATAATCTACCCAAGTGTGATCCGTATGATGATGATCATGAGGTTGAAATAGATGTTGACTGTTCAAATCAGCCAACAACACGTCATTGGAAAGAGGAAGATCAGTTATAGCTCATTTATGACAATCAACCTTTGCACAACAATCATGACAGTGATGAGGAAGATGCAAAAAAGTTCAAAGTAAGGGAAAAATCTTTGCCCTTATGTTTCTCTTCTTTTCAATTTTTGAGAGGAAATTTTAAGCAAGTTGTCAATAGTAGAGAGGGAGAATGTTCTGATCAACTAGGTGAAGATGCCATTGCTGATGTGGAGGTTTTTATAAACCCTAAATTGCAGCCCTTGACCTACTTTGATTTTCAAATTCTAGATGAAATCTTAAATCCCGAAACGGGTGATGAGTTGATTCATCTTGATTCATTGCCTCTGTGCTTTAATTCATTTCAAATTTTAAGGGGAAATCTTGGTCAGATTCTAGTTGAAAGTCATAGTGTAATCCATGAAGCACCATTAGAGCCAATGCCACCATTATCTAAAACATTTTATGACCCTATAGCTGATATTATGGATAATGTGTGTTTTCAAAGTCAGTTTTCATTTACCCCCAATGATTTCAAAAATAGTTATGATATGTATATGATCAGACAGTCAGCTATAGGGGTGTGTTCAGCAGAAGCATCATTTCAAAACCCATCAGAAAATTTGCAGCCATGTCAAGAAACACATGAGGATGCAAATAATATAGATACAGTGCCATAGCATGTTGCTCACTTGGATGAACCCAAAAATCAAGGAACATGTCATTTCTACATTGATCCTATAGCTACCAGCTATATGGAAAAAAAATTCACTACAGAGCCTCAATCTATCTTTGGCATTACTTTTGTTCTTCAATATTGTCGAGGTCTCTATGGTAAATACCAATCATGTTTTCAGCAGTGACCTTTACACTTTGCAATTTTGAGTCTATGGGAAAAAGGTCAAGCTGCCCTTTTTACTGTGATAATGAGCAGTCAAACAGTCCTCTGGTCTCAGCAACTACTTGATTAGATTCATAGGAATTTTTGTGTTATTTGATTTAGCGTGATTTTTAGCAGTATAGGGTAGGTAGGAGAATGTGAATAAGCTCAACATTCTAAGCATCTCTTTTTCAGCAGTGTTCATTTTGGTTGGGTTTCAATGGAAAGATCAAAATAGGTACAGGTTGCAGAAAGATTTTGGGATCAACCTAATGATTAAAGAACCTGTCTACATGTTCAGAGCTCAGTGGTTCTTGACACCTCCCGAAAAAGCTGCCATCCCCAGGTGGAGTCTATGTTGGGGTCCTATAATTATAGGTAACTCGATTCTTCAACTGTTGATTTGGAATTTCCCCCGTGATGAAGACTTATGGATCGGTTGACCCCTTTTCTACCCTCCATCCATTTCGCCCAATCCTCCATCACCCTACTGCACCATTCATCCTTCGTTGTGCCCTCACTCCCTTGTCTTTTTGACCCATTGAGTATGCCTCGCTCGCCACTCATCCGAATAAACAAACTTAGGTTAAAAGAAAAATCGATTGGTTTAGTATAGTTAAACTAGGTTAGTTTTATTAATGATTAATGATTAATTATTAAGTTATTTGTTAATACTTAGATTAGTGCTTTCTAAATCACACATTAAAAACAATTAAAAGAAAAACAATTAAAAATATAATACTAATTATCATAAGTAATAAAACAAATATTAAAACAAACACATAAATAAATAAAATCAAACATTAATAAACAAAATACAAAACATTAAAATAAACCAAACTTGAAAAATTAAAACAAATTAAATAAAAAACATATTATAAAACATAAACATTAAAAACAAAAAATACAAAACAATATAAAACAATAAACAAAACTTAATATAAAACAAAAACATATATAAAACAATAAATCAAAACATAATAAAACAAACAAAAATCAAAGTAAATCCTAAGTTTCTACCCACCCCACCCGTAACTTCACTTCACGTGCACATCACAAATAAAAACAAATCAACAGATATAAATAATTTCGAACCCCCCCTTGCCATCTGAAACTTAATGCTTGGGGGTCTGAAATAAATTAGTTTATAAAAACACCCCCCAGACACGTGGTGGATAAACAATCGAGCGAAACCACCCCCCTTAAAACCACTTACCACCTCAGGGGGGTCCGGAATACCACCCTTCCCCGAAAGAACTGCTTTCGCAACATTTTCAAACAGTTTTCTTCCGAAGCGCATTCCGGGCAAACAAAAACGAATTTGGAAAACTTGAGAGATTTTTTTCTCTGTAACGGGATGAAGAAAAAAAACCTCTCTCAGTGTTTGCATAGGTTCCATGACCAGGGAGAATCGAAGCTATCTTCAAGGCCCATTTTTTCAGTTTTTCATTTTCTTGTTGTGCAACTGATTTTGTGGGAGGTGTTTCAGTGATATGGAGGTGAATTTGGCGAAACCGAAGGAGGTTTTTGTCCATCACATGCCCATATACAATACAATCCTTCAGTTTTGGCTCAGGTGTCATAATTAAAGAGAAACAAATGTCTGAGTAGACCCCTTTTTCGCAGAAATTCAACAAGTTTTTCATGGCGGACAGTTCAATATTTTTAGTGATTTTTTCTATTTTTGGCCAAGATTGCCTAGCTGTCAAAGAAGGAATTCAAAAGTGACTTTTGATAGGGTTTTGGCCCCTTCAGATAGGATCCGATCCTGTTTTTGTGGAAATTGTTTGATATTGTACTATTTTTAGTATTTCAGTTCATGTTTAATAGGATCTTTGTTTTTGATATAAAGGCTATAAATCCAATGATTTCAAGGTGAATGAGGTTAGACTGGAAGGGACATGTCATGGAGATATTCCTGTCCACTGTAAAATGTTTTCAATCCTGTAAATGACCTTTATGAATGAATGAAGAGGAACTGTCTTTCCATATTCCTATGTCATTTTTTTATGGTGAAGGTTTCTCTAGTGTAAATTGTTATTCCTTTGTTTTTCATATTGTTTTTCTGTTCTCATTGCTTATAATAAGAGTATGCTCAGTATTTGTCATGGACACCCTGATATGTCATAAAGACAATGTTTATTTTTTGTTCTGAAGATTGAATGCATAATTCAGATAAGCTCTGCTCTGCATTTGGAATGACCCCTGATCTTTTCCTCTCTCCACCTCACAAATGATAAGAATCCATTGATATGACTGTCTTTCCTAGCTACATATGTCACTGTTATTTATTCATTTAATTGTCTTTTATCTTTGACTCCATTTTTCCGAATGACCCTTTGTTGTCTCAACCAAAAACTTTAAAACAAATCTTGTTCTGCATAACTAGCCTAATATCCATTTTCAAACAAATCTATATCAAATAGAGAGATCCCTCTTTGAATCTTGGAGGCCTAGATCCGAGACTTGAAGTGGTTTTAATGTTGCCTCTATGACTGCCTCCATAGCCTTGGGCAAATTATAGAGTTATAAAAAAACATAAAGAAGAAGTTACAATAGGTTTGAATCTTTGAGCACTGAAGTGGAATGTTACAAATGTAACAATTTTGGACACGTGGCCAAAAATTGCAGAATGATAGTCCCTCCTAAATAACCTCAACAAAATAGAAATAGTCACAGACAAGAACCTCAGAAAACGACATGGATAAGAAAGAAAGACCATTATAGAAATGAAGAATGCATAGGCTCTCTACAAGCCAAGTAGAAGAAACATGGTTAGTATGTTGATGGTGGGTGTTCAAAACACATGATAGGTGATAGAGACAAATTTGTTACATTGCGAAGGGAAAGAAATGGATCAGTCTCCTTCGGAAATGAAAATTCAGCTAAAATCATTGGAGAAGGCACAGTCTAAATTAGGAACAAGAATAAAAAGGCACAAAATGTTCTACTGGTAGAAGATATGAAACATAATCTTCTAAGTATGAGTCAAATGTGTGACCAAGGTCATAAAGTTACATTTTATTCACAAAAGTATGAGATAAGAAGAGAAGCTTCAGGGAAATTGGTCGGTATAGCTGCAAGAACTTCAAACAACATATATGTGTTAAGTGAAATTGGAAATGAAAAGTGTTGTCTAGGAAAGGAAGATGAAATTTGTCTATGGCACAAAAGAATGGGTCACATGCATTTTGATAACCTTATCAAAGTAAACAAAAGAGAAGAATTCATATAAATTCCCCATCTCACGAAACCAACCAACACTTTATGCAAACATTGTCAACAAGGAAAGCAAACAACGACCAGATTCAAATCAAAAGAATATTCAACAACTAGACCACTGGAAATTGTGCATGTTGATCTAGTTGGACCAACTACAACAAAGGGCTTAAAAGGTGAGAGATACTTTATGTTATTAGTTCATTATTATACAAGAATGACTACATATTTCTTTCTCGAGAACAAGTCATAAGCTTTTGAAAACTTCAAGATCTACAAGGAAATGGTTGAAAATGAGATGAATTCAAGAATCAAATTCTTGAGATATGGTAATGGAGGATAGTTCACTTCAAAGGAATTTATGGACTACTGTATCAGTCATGGAATAAAAAGACAATTCTTCGTTGCTAGGACACCTCAACAAAATGAAATTGTTGAAAGAAAGAACAAGACAGTATAGGAAATGGCTCGAACAATGCTAATGGATTCCAAATTGACAGATATATTTTCGACTTAGGAAGTGCATACAACAATTCACATTCAAAACAGAGTAAGGCTCAGAAACAACACTGATAAAACTCCCTATGATCTATGGAAAGGAAGACAAGCAAATGTGAAGCACTTCAGAGTTTTTGGAAGCAAAAGCTACATCAAAAGAGAAGATAACAGAATGGGAAAGTTTGACTCTCATGTGGACAAAGGAGTATTTGTTGGTTACTCAAGTACATGGAAAGCATACAAGTGTTACAATCTAATATTGAACAAATTTGTGGAAAGCATCAACGTAACAATTAATGAAACAGGAAGACCAGAATCAAAGGAAGAAGAAAACAAATCAATGAACAACTTTTCAAAGAAGAAGAAGAAGAAGATGAAGAAAAAGATGAAGTAAAAGAATAAGATGAAGAGAATCCAACATAAACAAAAGAGCAAGTTCAACAAGTATCTCCAAAGACACCTAGAAAACGAGTACAAAAGAATCATCTTTCAGATCAGATTATTGGAAACAAAGATGCAGGAGTTCAGACTAGAAGAAAAATCTGTTGACCAGAATAAACACACCTAGCACTCTTATCTACAATTGAACCAAACTATTTTGAAGAAGCCAACAAGGATGAATTTTGGAATAAGTCCATGAATGAATAATTGGATGAAATAAAGAAAAATGACACTTGGGAACTCATTCCAAGACCAAAGAATAAGAATGTGATCATCACAAAATGGGTTTTCAGGAATAAATTAAATGATGATGGACAAGTTACAAGGAACAAAGATAGATTGGTATATAAAGGATATGCACAGAATGAAGGAATCGATTTTGAAGAGACATTTGCTTCAGTTGCTAGAATGGAAACAATCTGGTTGCTTTTAGCCTATGCATGCTCCAAAAATGTTAAAGTATATTAGATGGACTTAAAATCAACTTTTCTGAATGGGGAACTTGAAGAATAAGTATACATTGAACAACCAGAAGGATTTCAGTTGTAACAGAACATAGATTATGTGTGTAAATTAAAGAAGGCCTTGTATGGTCTAAAATAGACTCCTAGACCATGGTACTCTAAACTGGATAAGTATCTGCAGCAGGCAGGGTTCAGAAAAGGAAGTGCAGATAGCAACCTCTACATCAAGGTAAGTGAAGGTAATATTTTATTAATTGAAGTTTATGTTGATGATATTATTTTTGGAAGTGATGATGACAGGTTAAGCAAGAAATTTGCAAAAGATATGCAGAATGAATTTGAAATGTCGTTACTTGGAGAAATATCCTTCTTTTTGGGACTTCCGATATGTCAAAGAAACCAAGAAATATTTATTTCTAAAACCAAGTATATCATAGAAATGATAAAGATGTTCAGAATGGAAGATTGCAAACCAATTATCACTCCCATGCAAACCAGTTGCAAATCGAGCAAAGATGATGATTCGAAGTCTACAGATCAAAGGAAATATAAGTCAATGATTGGAAACCTACTATATGTGATAGCATCTAGACCAGACGTAATGTAGGCAGTTGGAAAAGTGGCACGATTTCAAGCAGCACCAAAGGAGTCAGATGTGTTAGCAGTGAAGAGGATCTTCAAATATCTCAAAGGAACAAAAGAGTTTGTATTATGGTATCCAAAAGGAAAGGATCTATCACTTATTGCCTACACAGATGCAGATTGGGCAGGTTGTATTGATGATCAACGAAGCACGAGTCAAGAAGCGTTCTACTTGGGTGATTGTTTAGTATCATCGCTAAGAAAGAAACAATCATCAATATCTTTATCTATATCTGAGGCAGAGTATATTGCAACAACATAATGTCTTACACATGTTCTTTGGATGAAACAAACTTTGACAGATATATAGGTTGAGTATGATTACCCATTCCAGTCTATTTTGATAATACATGAGCCATCAGTATCTCGAAGAACCCGGTGATGCACTCCAAGATGAAGCACATTCCAATAAAGTATCACTTTCTATGGGAGAAGGTTGCAGAAAATAACATTAGAGTTGAGTATGTGGGCACAAAATAACAAGTGGAAGACATATTCACAAAACCACTTCCACGAGAATCCTTTGAATATCTTCACCATAGACTTGGAATTATTTCTACTCCAAAATGAATGATTTTTGAATTCTTATCTTATATGTCTTAGATTTACACCAGGAATCACCATAAGAGGACAATTCAGTCAAGGGGAGAAACCCCATATGGAAAGATACTTTTTCCATTGATGACAAAAAGGGAGATATTTATCAGATGCAGAGGACAGAGGCATGGTTCTAGGGGGAGCATGAGTGACATGATTTCAATATTGCATCAGAGTGTTTCCATCAATGCCAAAGGGGGAGATTGTTGATTAAGGTTGGTTGTCATTGATGTCAACCCTTGAAGAAACCCCTGTAACACAAAGGTTGGGTAATTGACCCAAGATTGTTTTATGTAAAGATGACTTATTATTGTATTTTCATGGTTGATAATAAGTACAAATGGATTAACTCCAAAGTGGCCCCCTCATGGTGAAAGCCCTCATGGGAAGATGCTTTGTGGATTTAGTTATCTTAGAAGTATGGTTAGAGAACCCATGCTTATTTGTGGACTAATGAGATGAATGGTAGTGAATTTGTTAGTGAAACTATCTTAGATGGATAGTTCTTGTCATTCCATTTCCGTTGGTATGTGGAACGCCACATAAATCCTCACGGTTAGAGAGTTATGGACATGAGAAGTTGGAGAACCCAGGTTTGGGTAATGGACCCAAGTTTGTTTGATGGATAATGGTATATGTTTTGATATATTTTTAGGTAATAATATTCTATATGGATAGTACATGTCATTCTATTTCTATTGGTATGTGTAACTTCACATAATACCTCACGGTTTGAGAGTTATGGCCTTACGAATTTGGAGGACCCTCATATGTCATCTAGAAGCCCCAAACGGTCAAAGTAGTCAAAGTGGTTAAAGAGATTTTAAAAGGTAAATAATAAAGTGAAGTGATGAGTGTACTATAATTCAAATTGAATACAAAATAAGTTAATTCAATAATAAATTTAATGGATAAATTAGAAGTGGGTTAACCCTAAAATAAAGAAAGTGGGCAAAGTGACCTAGAAGATGTTTTTAAGGAAGCTACTTGGAGAGTATAAATAAGAGGAAAGGATCTCTCATTTAAGATGCACTTGAGCATATTGAATACCTATAGGTGTCTGAGGTAACCAAAGGATATCTAAGCCTAATTTCTTAGGAAAGTGAAGAAAAGAAGGCTGGAATTCAAGGAAGGATATATTCTTTTGGTGATGCTTT
>ML858482.1:14247-26216 GCA_009831015.1 Picea engelmannii
TTCTGATTATCCTTGAACATATTTCACCTAGGTTATTGTATCCATACTGAATTAAATAGATGCATTACAACTGTGCCTAAATAATTCAAAGAGATGGAACATAATTTCAATTCAGATTTAACGAATACACTGCATCTGATATATGAGCATTTAAACAGAAAATGGAACGCATTTCAATTCAGATTTAACAAATACATTGCATCATATATAAAATCATTTAGCTAGAGAGGAATATAGCAACATATATGAACTATCTTGCGGGAAGACAAAGGGAACAACCACATTCCTCCAAACCATAGAATAGGGCAGTCAAAAGACTTGCCCGATTCACCCCCTAGCCTGACCATGAATCCATGAGGGAAAACTTGGAATCTCCTCCTCAACAAATGTCTTTCTGTTCCAACAAACTCCTCTTGCCTCACATTCAATCTGTAGTGTTCATAACAACAAGAGAACTCAAAATCATTTTCCCCATCATACTTGGCAGTGTCTTGCCTCCTCACATATGCTATTTATCAATTTTGCCTAGGTCTTTTTCCCTCCCTTGGGAAATTTCGCAGATTTCTAAATCCCTGATTTTTAGGGGCTTCCAATGGCCAAGTCTCTGATTTTCCACTTGTAATAATCATCCCAAAGGTATTTCCAACATGTTCCCCACTCATGGAGTCATGGTTAGCTGATTTTAACATGGTTGTTCCATTTGTCCTCCTATAATTAATATAATTATTCTATTTTTATACAAGTTTCATAGTCAAATAATTAGTTGAGTTAAATCGGATCTCTATTCAATGGTCATAATAATTAATTACAAATATCAAATTCTAAGTTCAGAATCGCCATAAATGGCAAAAAAAATCCAAATTCGAATTTACTAAAAATGGAATAAATTTCCAGCAAATTTAAATTTCAAAAATTATTTTATTTTTGGGGGATGTCACATCCTTTCCCCCTTCAGTAAAACAATGTTCGTTCCTTTCCTAGAACAAGATTGGATGATATTTGTGCAAATATCCCTCTAACACCCAAGTGGCCTCCTCAGGACTAAAGTGCTTCCATTGCACCTTTACCTGAGCGACGGCTCTGTTACGAAGTGTTATTTCTCTCTGGTCCATAATGCGTAGGGATTCCACCTAGAACTCGCCTTTGGGTTCCACCTGCACCAAGTTCCAATCAATCTTATGAGTAGGGTCATGAATATACATTTTCAGCAACGAAACATGAAATACATTATGAATTCTTAGATTAGCTGGAAGTACAAGTTGATATGCTACGGACCAACTCAAGCTAGTATCTCGAAGGGCCCACAAAACCTGGGTGCCATCTTGGGATAGTTCCCTAACTTCACCAATCTTTTTCAGGCTTTGACATTCAAGTAAACATGGTCTCCCACTTGAAATTCCAAGTGTCTTCTTTTCTGATATGCATAGCTCTTCTGTCTATCCTGTGCTTCTTTCAAGTTTTATTGTACCTTTCTTACCATGTTCTCCATTTCTTGGAGCATCTCTGGTCCAACCATTAGTCTATCAGCTAGGTTATCCCAGCTAATTGGAGTTGTACACTTTCTTCCATACAGTATTTCGAAAGGGCTCAACTTAGTTGAAGTTTGATACCCATTGTTATATGCAAATTCTAACAAGTGTAGGTAGTCTTCCCACTTGCTTGGTTTTGTTCTTACATACATGAAGAGAATATCCTCTATGATTTGGTTTGTATTTTCAGTCTCTCCATCCGTTTGTGGATGATAACTTGTACTGAAATTCAAATTAGTATTTATCCCTGCAACCAATTCCTTCCAAAAAGAGGATGTGAATTTTACGTCTCTATTTGAAATCACCATTTTAGGAATACCATGTAGTCTAAAAATTTCTTTCATGAATATTTCAGCAATGTTTATAGCTTTATAAGTAGACTTTACAAGAATAAAGTGTGCAGACTTACTGAGTTTATCGATTACAACCATGATAGAATCATTATGTTTCTGAGTTTTAGGCAAACCTGTTATAAATTCCAGCGATATGGTCTCCCATTTCCATTCTGGTACTGGTAATGGTTGTAATAGGCTGGCTGGATGCTAGTGTTCAGCCTTAACCTGCTGACAATCTTAGCACCTAGCCAAGTATGTTGTTGTTTCGCCTTTCATATTAGGCCAGTAAAACAATTTTCTAAGTTATTTTATCATTTTTTCATAACTTGGATGACCAAAATACGGTTTCTTATGCACTTCGTGCAAAACTGTTAATTTTAACTCTGTTGAACCTGGTATGTAAAGTCTATTTTTAAATCGTAATAATCCCTTCTTTTCGATACTTAGATCTGGTTTATCTGAGTCTGTAGTACTGTTTTTTAATTCTGCCATTATCTTAGTGTAATTTCCATCGCTAATACTGGTCGTCCTTACCTTTTGTTCTAGATCACTTTCTTCCCTGCTGATATTTACCTCAAATAACCCATGGACTCTTCTTCTTAAAGCGTATGCTACTTTATTTTATTTTCCCTTGATATGTCTGATTTCGAAGTCGAATTCGCTCAAGAAGGATAACCATATGGCTTGTCGTGCATTGAGCTCTAGTTGACTAAACATATATTTCACACCGCTATTATCCATCAATAGTAGAAATTTCCTTCCCATTATGTAGTGTTGCCACATTTTTAATGCGTGTATTACCACTGCCAATTCTAAGTCGTGAGTGACATAATTTCGCTCATGTTCCTTTAATTTCTGAGACTCATAACAAATAATGTGTCCTTCCCGAGTTAGGACACCACCTAGTCCCTCTTTACTTGCATCAACACATACTGTGAAGTCTTTATCTGGGTCTGCTACTTTCAAAATGGGTGACGATGTCAATAATTATTTCATCTTGTTAAAACTGTCTTGACACTTTTGCGACCAGTTAAACTTGGTCCCTTTCTTTTGTAATGATGTGATAGGGTAGGATATCTTGGAAAATCATTCTATAAACCTACGATAATATCCAGTGATTCCCATGAATGACTGGATATAGGCTACATCCTTAGGTACTAGCCATTCCATAATGTATTTTGTCTTCTCCGGGTCTACGGTAATGCCTTCTGCTGAAATTACATGTCCTAGATATTTTATTTATTTTTGATAAAAGTCACACTTGTCAAATTTGGCGTACATTTTGTGTTTTCTCAACGTTTGCAACACTATCCTTAAGTGTTCATCATGCTCTTCCTCTGTTTTTTAATAGACCAGAATATCGTCGATAAATACTACCACGAACTTGTCTAAGTATTGACTGAAAATACTGTCCATCAGGCACATAAATGTGGATGGCGCGTTAGTGAGACCAAAAGGTATGACTACGAATTTGTAGTGTCCATATCTTGTCCGAAAATCTATTTTGTTTATGTCCTCGTATTTTATCCTAATTTGATGATAACTGGATCATAAATCCAACTTTGAAAAGATCTCACCCCCACCCACTTGATCGAATAGATCATTTATCCTTGGTAAGGGGTATTTGTTCTTAATATTCATGTTTTTCAATTGTCTATAATCGATACATAGTCTTAGAGTATTGTCTTTCTTTTTCACAAAGAGGACTGGTGCTCCCCATGGCGAGACACTCGGTCTGATGTACTCTTTGTCCAACAATTCCTGTAATTGTATTTTTAATTCTGTCAGTTCTAGTAGACTCATTCGGTAGGGTGCTTTTGAGATAGGGGCTAATCTGGGTAGTAAGTCTATGGAGAAATCTGTTTCCCTTCTAGGAGGTAATTCGAGTATCTCATCCACAAACATGTCTTTGAATCCATGTAGGAAAAAAAAGTCTTCCAACTTGGGCTTATCCTCATTTTCTAATAGATTCGTCACTTGGATGGCGTAAAATTGACATCCCTTTCTAATACATTTCTTGAGTTTCATCGCTGAAACTTGTTTGACTGATACAGGTTTTGGTATGCCTTGGGCTGTTCTAATAGTGCCAAAATTATCTTTATAGCTAAGTATCTTTGTATAACAGTCTAGTACTGCTTTGTGTTGTTCCAACCAATCCATCCCAATAATCATATCATAAGATCCTAGTGGTAGGATGTTCAAATTAGTCCTTATCTTTTGACCATCAAGATCGGAAATAAAGTCAACTACTTTCCTTTTAGTGCCTGTTGCTAGTTGTACAAGCCATGATTTTGCATGCTTCAGTTTCTTAAGTTTATTCGACTCTACTACATCGAGATTAATATAACTTAACGTAGCTCCAGGGTCAATTAAAACAAAAATTCGAAGGTCATTGATTTTACCTTCGATTTCTACCACCAAGGACTGGTGGTCAGCTTGTCGACCATCTATGGTTGCATTTATCTGATGCAGACTTATGCCCACGTCTCCCACTGTCGAGGCTTCCTGCAAATTGTGAACAACAGTTTTGTTCACTGCAATTAAATGTGGATAGTTCCTCCTTAGATGAGGTTCTCCACACTCCCAACACTTTAATGGATCGCGGGAGTTGTCCCCAAACTTCTTCATTCCCAGGTTTACCGGTTTACCGCTGCCTTGAATATTCGGATGATTGGAGTGAAAATACTTCCTTGGGAAACTTTTTGCTGCATTCTGATAAGGAGATGACTGGTATCCCTTCTTCCGTTGGTTCATTCGATCTTGCTTCTTATCCTTCCAGGTTTTGGGAAACTCTACCCACTGTTTATACTGGTCATAGAACATTCATTCTTTCCTAAATACCTCACTCAAGGATTTGGGGCTATCAAACTCAATTCTGTCCCGGTAGACCTGTGGTAAACAACTTAAGAATCACTAGATTTTTACCTTATCCTTTTGGATGTACGGTACGAACCTTGGTAGTTCCATAAATTTGTTTATCAAGTCCTCCATCGTCATCTGTCCAAGTTGTAACTCGTAAAATCCTTTCGTCTTCTTTTCATAATAGCTTTCAGAAAGGTATTGTTTCTTGAAATACTTCTTAAAGTCAGACCATTCCAACTGTTTCTCCTTTAGGCTCTTGGCCAATTTCAGGTCCTGCCACCAAATGTTGGCCTTCCTCTTTAGATTGTAGATGGCCATTCTGACCTTCATGTTGTTGGAATAGTTGTAGATCTGGAAGTATTTTTTGATGTCCAACAACTATGCCTCAACTTCTTCTCCTGTCATGGATTCTCCATCAAAGGTAGTTGTTTTAATATTTTTAAATTCTCCTTCAAGGTGGTCTACTTGTTTTATTTTTCTGTCTGATATAGTTTTGTCCTCAGCTGAAGGTGTCCCTTTAGACTAACTATCTCCTTTTTCTGTTTTTGGTCCAGAATTCTTGGAGGACCTTTTGCTAACTTATTCTTCATGGTTATCATCTTTTGGGATTTTCTTGGTTACTATACTACGCAACAGGACTTCATTTATCTCTTGTTGTTCCTGCTGTGCTTTCTTCAATTTTTCATTGTCGACCTTGAAAACTTGTAGTTCAACAATAAGATTCCTCATTGTTTCCAACACCTCCGTGGGTGAGATTCCATCACTGTTTTGTCTTGGATCTCCTGGAGGTCCTTTCTGTCGATTTCCTTCCATCCTGATTTCTGCACCTTCTTGAGCTTCCATAATTAACACAAAACAGAAAGGCTTTATGTTTGTAACCACAAGATTTATTAGTTTTTTCATAAATTGGAATATATACTAAGAAATTAATGTGGCCATGTTCAGGTCCAGTGTTGTATCTTTTTTATCTGATACCATATGTAATGTACCTCAAATTCACCATAAAAAAATAAAAAATCTATGAAATAATTCTATTTCGTTTAAGCTTAGAATTTAAGCGAAGGTAAGACTCATTTATGTCCATAATGACATTATTACGCCAGTCTAGTTTTACTTTGAACCGAAAATCTTATGTGGATAAATTTTGTCCATAATTCTATCACTTCCCTTAACTCTCAAACTACTCCAACATACTCATATGTATATAGGCAACATCTAAACTTAGGTCGAAGGAACCCTTGAGGTTCAGAGAAATAGATCTTAGGGGGGAAGCACAACTGTCGTTAGATCAAAAGGATCTGGATGCACAGAGTTTAACCTCTGAGAGGCCGCGCATGAGAGTAGTGAAATGAACAGTGGAGACACTTCGGGGAGAAGTGCCGAAATTGCGAGAGTCATCGGATCCAGAAAGTGTGTGCGAGGTTTAAACCTCATAATAGAAGAAGGAAGAGGACTCGTCAAATCGTGAAAGCATCAGGACCATCCAATTTGGAGGACAGATGTCAAATATACAAGCCTATTGGGGATTTGGACATGGGGGAAATGGGAGTGAAGAATATCCCAAATTCTTGAAAGGAGAAAGCCAGGATTGATTGTGACCATTGATCATCCTGAAAAGATCACAACTGTTGATCGTGGCTAAAAGATCGCAGCCGTCCATCAGAGGGACACGTGGCTACCGATTGGCATTTTATCACTCAAGAAACCAAAAGTGGGGGACCCCTCGTTTTCGTAAGTCGCAAAATCCTGGTATACGAAAACCCCGAATTGGTTTATCTTGAAAAAGGTTTTTGGTGTTTCGGCACCTAGGAATCCAAAGGACAAGATCCTTTGTCTCCACAAGTCATGAAATTCCGATACATGAAACCCATAATCGAGTTAGCATGAAAAATGTTTTCAGCATTTCGACACCTTGGAAACCAAAGGGCAAGATCCCTTGTCTTCGCAAGTTGCGAAAATCCCGGTATACGAAACCCCGAATTGATTTAGCGTGAAAAAGGTTTTTGGTGTTTCAGCACCCAGGAAACCAAAGGGCAAGATCCTTTGCCTCTGCAAGTCACAAAATACCAGTATATGAAACCCCGAATCAGTTTAGCGTGAATAGGTTTCGACGTTTTGGTACCCAAAATTCCAAAGGGAAAGAAGATGCAAGAGTCACAAAACCTTGAGACGTGAAAGGTGTAAGTGTTGGTTCGGGGTAGAGGAGAGCAAGGTTATAGTTTAAGAGATGTAAAATCTTTTGGGGTGGCAAAAAAAAATGAACCATCATTCTTGCCGAGTAAGGGTTTGTTATTGAATGACTCCTCAAAAAGGAATTAAACCATCATATCTTTTGTCATTACGAAATCCAGAAATTTTACTAAGGTTTAGTTAGAATGTTGTTCTCTACTGTTTTTCCATAGTTGTTGTCTATACAGTCTGAGTTCTTATGGATTGTATGGAATCTATGCATTTCCAAAGGCCCACGTCTTTTGAATCACATCTCAACAAAAGAAAAGGGGCTCTAGAATATTAATCTGTTGTACAGATATCAAGCAAGATACAAATATATGCATATAATCCTATTAAATGTGTATCCTGATCATGCATCGATACTTTAGTGATGTTACTTCTTTGCATGGATTATTACCGAAATATACGAGTACTCAGTCATTGTCATTTTTGTTTATACATCGACATTTCTTAGATCATTATCATCATCTAAGGGAATCTATACAGAGAAATGAAAAGGAAGAATGGAGTCTAAGTTTGTCAAAGTAATCAAATCTGCACATTTAATTATGCTTTTAATTGCAAGTTTGATATTTCAGCATTCGGGACTTGCTTGTTACATATACGTGGAGCTCCTTTGCTCTATTAAACTCCGAAATCCCGAACCCTGAAACCCCAAAAATGCTGGGCCATAGTCTTTTCACATTTCATGATTTGACATTCCTTATTTCATTTTGTTTGTGCATCAGGTGTTCATAAACCCCAAAATCCTGAACCCCAAGACCCTGAAACACTGGGCCACAGTATTTTCACATTTCGCGATTCGACATACATCATGGTCTTTTTCTTTTGTGTTCGGCATGTGTAATCGTCGAAAATCAATTGACCTCTGTTTTTTCAGACCATTTTGTTCTCTACGGTTTATACCATTAAACAAAAGTCTAAGTTATTTTATCAGTAAAGGTCCTGAATAAACGTCTCTGAACCCTTATGCTTACAGAGCATTATACTTCTGTAAACTCCTACTTATTACCAGAATATATGTGTGTGTGTGTGTGTGTGTGTGTGTGTGTGTGTGTGTGTGTGTGTGTGTGTGTGTGTAGATTGAATATCTATCTGTCTTCCAGTTGTATGTGAACCCTATTGGGATTAAGCTCTAAAAAGAAAAAAATGTAGACATATCAACGGAAATCACTTACAACTTCTGTACTCGTAATTCTATCCATTTCCATTGTAATACTTAGGCATATATATAGGTAAAAGAAATATTGATTGTGATTCCTGTTGTACTTGTCTTTTATTTGTTTTTGCACTATTAGGTACCCAAACAAACCCCAATCATTATCTTAACTTGTTACACGATTTTCTTACCGAAGTATAAATACCCTATGTAAAGTTCTCAGGTTCAATTCCATTTACAATAGATAAATTCTGTACACTCAAGTTTCGAAATAATGGTAATTAACCTACAACTGCCTCCATGGTAATAACCTAGTTTATAAAGGGACTATTCCATAATTTAACCATATAATTTACTTATGATTATCCTTGAACAGATTTCACCCAGGTTATTGTATCCATACCGAATTAAATAGATGCATTACAACTGTGCCTAAATAATTCAAAGAGATGGAACATAATTTCAATTCATATTTAACGAATACACTGCATCTGATATACGAGCATTTAAATAGAAAATGGAAAGCATTTTAGTTCAAATTTAACAAATACATTGCATCATATATAAAATCATTTAGACATAGAGGAATATAGAAACATATATGAACTATCTTGTGGGAAGACAAAGGGAACAACCACGTTCCTCCCAACTGTAGAACAGGGCAGTCAAAACACTTGCCCAATTCACCCCCTAGCCTGACCATGAATCCATGAGAGCAAACTTGGAATCTCCTCCTCAGCAAATGTCTTTCCATTCTAGTAGACTCCTCTTGCCTCACACTCAATGCTAGTGTTCATAACAGCAAGAGAACTCAAAATCGTTTTCCCCAGCATACTTGGCAGCATCCTGCCTCCTCACATATGCTATTTATCAATTTTGCCCAGGTCTTTTCCCTCCCTTGGGAATTTTCAAAGCTTTCTAAATCCCTGATTTTCAGGGGCTGCCAATGGCCAAATATCTGATTTTCCACTTGTAATAATCATCCCATAGGTATTTCCAACATGTTTCCCACTCATGGAGTCATGGTCAGCTGATTTTAACATGGTTGTTCCATTTGTCCTCCTGCAAATAATATAATTATTTTGTTTTTATACAAGTGTCATAGTCAAATAGTTAGTTGAGTTAAATTAGATCTCTGCCCAACAGTCATAATAATTAATTACAAATATCAAATTCTAAATTCAGAATTGCCATAAATGGAAAAAAAATTCCAAATTCGAATTTGCTAAAAACAGAATAAATTTCCAGCAAATTTAAATTTCAAAAAATATTTTTTTTTTGGGGGATGTCACAGATTATTTGGAGAAAAAGGATTATAATTATGCTATTACTGATTGATCCCCCCTCTCATTAATCCAAAAAATACATGATCTCTATATATACCTATTCTCACTTGAACATGAGGCCCCTTTACTATTAGGTTGACCCTATTACATATAAATTTACACATTACATGTA
The DNA here is from genome assembly GCA_009831015.1 of Picea engelmannii. Taxonomy (NCBI): domain Eukaryota; kingdom Viridiplantae; phylum Streptophyta; class Pinopsida; order Pinales; family Pinaceae; genus Picea; species Picea engelmannii. Next base: position 23,823 of record ML858482.1, read on the forward strand.
CATTTAGGCCCATATATACCCCCACTAGGGTAATGTCATATACATTTATCCCTATATATGTTCCCCTTGGGTCATAGCATGCACCGTGTAGATTTCACACTCAATAGGTGAACCCTAAGCATCACACATGCCACATCGCAATTTTTCCACTAGAAGACTATGCATCGACCCTATTTCCAACACATACATTTGCAATAACTGCAACATGCACATTTTGTGCCACTTGCACCAAATATATTGCACACTCAATAGGTGCACCATAAGCACCATATATGCCACATTGTGCTTCATCTAGCACAAGACTATATATGGACCCTATGTCCAACACATACTTGTGTAATAACTATGACATGCACACATTTTGTGCCACTTTCATCATGTAGATGTCACACTCAATAGGTACACCACAAGTACATCATATTTCACATTTTTCTTCATCCAACATAAGACTATACATTCACCCTATTTCAAAACATAATTGCACAATAACAACCACATGCACATACTTTGTGCCATTTGCACCATGTACATGTCACAGTCAATAGGTGCATCATAAGCACCAAAGATGCCACATTGCGCTTCATCTAGCACAATAATATACATGCATCTTATTTTGAAGACATACTTGTGTAGTAACCACCACATGCACACATTTTGTGCCACTTGCACCATGTATATGCCACATTCAATAGGTGCACCATAAGCATCAAATATGACACATCGTGCTTCCTCTACCACAATACTATACATGCACCCTATTTTCTATGCATACTTGTGCAATAATTGTTGCATCTGCATACTGTGTGCCACTTGCACCACCTAGATGTCATAGTCAATATGTGCATCATAAGCACCACATATGTCACATTGTGCTTCATTGAGCACAAGACTATACATGTAGTGGTGATCCCAGGAATAGAAACACTGATTTATTGTACCCTTGGTTTCCTACTTTACTTGTCAACCAGGGGTTCGTACAAACTTAACAGGTGTTATGCACTGTCTGTGTAGTATGAATTTTTTAGTAGCAAAGGTTTGAGACTGATCAAAGAATAAAAATGTGCAGGAAAATAAAGTGACAAAAAACAACTTTGAACTAATTTATTGAAGGAAACACACCAAATTTAAAGCACACATAATCTAGATTGCATGAAAAGGACTTATTCTAACTGCATTAAAGAGAAATGAGTCAAGAAATTTAAACTAAATAAAAAAATTGAATACAATATAATCTATGAAAAAAAAAATTGTAATAGAAGTAAAGCTCTTAAACTATGATAGAAAACCTTAATGGAAGTAAAGTTACACTAATACGTGAATAAAGAAAGATAACCCTTTGATAAATATCAATATAAATTTCCTTTTATTATTTATTGATTCTTTCAATAAAATATGGTAAGCTAATTCAAAATATGAAGCTAAAACAGACCTAAAAGAGGTTTCTACAGGAACTATATAATTTCTATAGGAAACTCCTACAAGAAGAAAAATGGAGTCTAGAAAGGTAATGGAAGTCTTATAAATCATGGAAAACGATATACTATAAATAAATGAAGTGAATCTAAGGTTCTTATCCTTAGAAGGAACCTAAGATTGCTCCAAAAGGTTATTGAACATTTCTACAGGATGTTGTTGCAACTAGCGAGTTAGTCATAATCTTAACAAAAGTGAAACTGATCATGAAAAACAATATCAAAATTTAAGAGAGAATGAAATACTATCTATGAACTAAATAATATTCATGAAAACTATACAAAAAGTAGCAGGGTCCTTGAGCATTGTTATATCAACCCTACCCAAGCAGCACAAGGATCCTAAAACAAACCTTAATAGACTAAAAACATAACCATGTTTATTTCATAAATATTAGTAATACATTAGTAGCATAGAAGCTTTGAGTTCTCAGTACAATTATTCACACAATATCCACACAATAGTTCTCCAAAATTCTCTATATCCTTATATCTCTCTCCTAGAATACAAACCTATATATAAATAGAGTGTGTATATATAAATAGAGAGTCATCATAAATGCACTAGGAGTTCCCTTGGAGGTAGGTATAGACAATTTCCCTTGATCTTTGGCTGACAACTCATTTGAGAATAAAAAATCCCCTTGTTTCTAATAGGTTGGCGCCCTTGACTCCTACAACTCAACCTAGGTGGTGGAACACATGTCTTTCACCAAAAACATTAGTGAAAAAGTGTTAAGCCCTAATATTGGGTCATTAACCCTTAATTGGGGCATATTATATTAGTAATTTTATTTTATTTATGTCGGCTTTAGGCCATTAGTTGTAATTATACCTCCTAGTCTCCTATATATACACCAAGGAGACATTTTCATTTTGAATCATCTTGTACTTGAACATTTAAGTGGGGTAAAAGGAGGTT
>ML858483.1:13995-26216 GCA_009831015.1 Picea engelmannii
CCATCTTCATCTATGCATTCTCATCAAGGACAATACATATTATATTACATAAATCATCAATCAATCAATCCTTTGACATCAATCAATCACTTGACATCAATCAATCAAACCATTGGCATCAATGACAACATGATCCAACAAGTGTCTCTATTATTTTTGGTTAGTATGGCTTTAGGAGACTTTCTTCTCATTGTTGATCATAATCTCCTTCGGTTGTGTATTATTCTAGTCATATGGAGTGTATGTTGATGCCTTCGGTATCGCAGATATATCCCAATTTTTAATCCATGCTACCTAAGTCGCATAATGTGTCGTTCTTTTGTTCAAGGGAAGTTTTAGCCTAATTCGGCCATTCTAAAGAAATCCTTGACTTTCCAAGTCATCCTTCCCATGTCAATCAAGTACGTATTAGTTTCACAAGTATCTTTGTATTTCACACATGCTAGTATAGAAGGTCCTCATTAAGTTCTTGTTCGCGGGTTTTCTCTTATCGACTCTGGCACATTGCTCTAAGAGTATGACCTAGAGTTTCACCCTTGGCCTATTTCCATTATTGATAGGTGACCTTGCACTTAGCAGATGAAAAACCATCATCAGTTGCTAATTGAGTGGTTTCTCTTGTGTTCGACATCAAAAATAATCATCACACATAGGGATTTGTGTAGTACCTTGGTTTCTGTTTGACCCCACTGGTGGAGTGCTCGTCTTCGCCAGTAGTCTTCATAATTGGATATTATCTAGAGAGTGTTTGTCATATGCTATTCCATCAGGTTCACAATGGAGTCGTACCTCGGTGTGGTCCTTACAATATTTTCATCTAAGTCCTTCCAAATATTTTTCCTTTGGTTACTCCTCATGTTGGATGAAGGGGGGTGCCTTACTTCCCTCCTTCTAGAAAATACCTTCCTATCGAATTTAGCACATCTTTCTCTGGAACAGGGATCTAGAGTCATTTTTAGTGCCTTGGGGATTGCAAGCATCAGTGGCAGGTTCCCTCACTATTGACAGTGGGAATACATCAATGTCCCATGATCGGTAGATTCTATCAGGTGTTCGACATCAGCTCATTTATTCACACTTGTTAGATTGTACTAGGTACCTTGACGCCCATTATCATCATCGGTGGGTTATCTCATGTTTGTTAATGATATACATCAATGACCAATAATCAAATGATGTCTCATTGTGTTACAATTCAACACACTTATTCACATAGTGTAGACTTGTACCATAGTGGATCGTTTTGAAGACTTTGGGTGAAGTACGAGAATCACATATTTTGTGCTCCTACCCGACCTATATTTATTGTACCACCCCCACAAACATTGGTACTTGCAGAGGATCAATTTGTTCACTTCATTGAATCTAGATGTCCTTTGATTTTATTTTGAGAAATAGTTCCACTATGTATATATTTGTGGTTATGATCTACATTTGCATGGATACAATGTGTATTTTCTCATGGCCATGATTTCTACTTCTATATATATATATATAAATATATATATATATATATATATATATATATATATATATATATATATATATATATATATCACCTGGATCGATTGTGTATAGTTTTTGTGGCCATGGACATTAGTTATATTGTCATTAATTATGGATCCGTAGTGTACTTGATTTGGTGGCCATTCTTATATCACTCTTGAGCATGGGTATGCCTGACTCGGGAAGAGAATACTCTTACTTGATTTATGTTGTCAGTATTCTTGTATCAGTTGTTTGGGAACTTTCATTTGAACTTATTTCCTTGCATATTAGAGTTATAATGCATTTCAACCATTAGTTACTCTTATGACCTCATACATTATGGGGCATCTATTATACCACAAATTGCCACACCAAATTGCATTTGTGAGATGGCCTAGTTCATTCCCTAGCTGGAAAACCTAAATACCACTCTCCATCAAAATCATCCAAAAAAAACACTTTTGTTGCCATACACTATTCACCCATGTGAAAATCACATAAATACACTATTTTCCAGTGTACAAACAACATATACCCTCAATTTTGTGAAAAATAAAAATATTCCACATTTTCGGGTGGGGTTTTTGGTTTTGTCATGTTCCCAAACTTCCATTGGCCCATACACAATAGAATATAACCATATCATCCTCTTTAGGATGGTATATAAGAACCTATGGGGGAATGGATGAGGAGAGACAACCTTGGTGAAAAATTATGCTGACAATTTGCAAGCTTCCATGTTCCTTGAACCTCTGAGTAGCATCCCCTAATCAAGAAACGTGTTTTCCAATATTCCTTCATCTCTCATATATGATCGTAGGGTTTTTTCCTATCCCTTATGGGTCATTCGAGGAAGAGCCACTTTTTTGAGTTGATGCTTGAAGAGTCCAGTGGAGGAACATGGGTGGTTGTCTTCGAGGAAGTATCAGAGGTTAAAGTCAAGTTGTAACTACCTACTTATATTGTTTTCAATAAAAGATCTACTTCCCTCCATATATGTGTAATTTTTTTCAATCTATTTATATATGTCAACTTGTTTTACATATTTGAATTTTCACATTACATGTATAACTTGATTTCATAACTACCTTGTTGCAGTATAGACTTGATCTCCTTTTGCAGGTTGGTACAAGCATAGATCAAGATAAAATCAAAAGTCAAGAGAAAGGAACTACATCGAACATTTGGATACAAGGTGTGGGGTATTATATTCTCTCTTCCAAGTAGTTATTTTTATTTTAAGTTTCCATGTGTGTGGGTAGGGTTTGTCTTTTGAATATAGTTAGGCTCTATTGCGACACAAACCCAAGATGATAGGGTAAAAACCCCTTAACAATATTCAGGTTGTGTGTGGAGCTTACTAGGTAGGGGAGAAGCACATGGCGCCATTCGATGAAGGACGATATTGGAGAGTAAAGAGAATCATCTAGATAGTTCATGCAAAAAAATTTGGACCAATGATCATGACATCTATCACTGGTGCAAGGTATTTCCTTCTTCTTTTTTATGACTACAATAGGAATATGTTGGTGTATTTTTTTAAACTGAAATTTGATGTGTTTAATGAGTTTCGAAAGTTTAAAGCCTTAGTATAAAAAGAGGCAGGTTTTCACATTACCACTCTTAGGTCTATCAGTGGTGGGAAATTTTGTTTCAAAGAGTTTAATAACTTTAGTGCTAAACTTTAGATCAAAAGATATTTCACTACACCCTACACTATGTGGCATAATGTACTGGTTGAGAGGTAGAACCACACAATCACAAAGATGGTTAGGTGTATGATGCAAAAAAGGTTTGTTCCAAACAAGCTTTGGGTGGAGGTAGTGTTCATAGAAGTATACCTATTGAATACATGTTTGATGATGGTGGGGAGGTAGAAAATTGCAAAGGAAGAATGGTTTAATAAGAAGCCCAAAGTCAGTCATATTAAGATCTTTGGTTCTACTACTTATGCATGGATTCGAGATGAGAAGATAACCAAGTTAGACCCAAAGAGAAATAAATTGATGATCGCAGGGTACAACGATAGTCATAAATCCTACAGATTGGTTGATGTTAACAAAACACAATTGATCTTTTAGAAAATATGTCATAGTTGATGAAGAATCTAGAAATTTACAAACTCTTCAGAGATCAAAATCAAAAAACAACAACATGTTGCATCTAAGGATTCAGGTATCAAGCCTTAGGAAACTCCACCTAAATAGGGGGGGGGGGATTTTTTAGCATGAGGAGTTTCCAATATCTAATTTTGATGATAGTGGTACATGTACAAGTAGCTCAAATCATGGTGATAGCTTCAGATTGGGAATATCCCAAGAAAATAACAAAGTGATGGCACAACACCATTGGTTATGTTTGGACAAATGAATTGATTTAGGAACGATCATCGAGAAACAAGAGAAAGAAACTCACTAATGGAAAATGTTTAGGAAGTATGTGAGCCCCGAGTGTTTAAGGAGGAAAAATGGAGACCTGAATGGGAGAAGGCCATGGCAACCAAACATGAGAGTTTGATGAAAAATTAGACTTGGGATCTCACAGCTCTTCCAATGGGAGAAAAAAACATTAGTTGCAAATGGGTCTACAAGGTCAAGTAAAAGGCACAATTGGTTGCAAAAGGGTTCTCTCAATGAGAGGCATTGACTATGAGGATACCTTTGCTTCTACAATAAATATGAGCATCATTCGATTATTTCTATCCATGGCAGCATAATTTGGCTAGAAGGTCCATTAAATGGACATGAAGAGTGCCTTCCTCAATGGATGTTTGGAGGAAGAGGTCTACAAGTAAAAACTAGAGGAGTTTCAAGTTTGAGGGAAGGAGCGTCTTATTTGTAAACTTAAGAAGGCTATGTATGGCCTAAATCAGGCACCTCGAGCATGACACATTAAGATTGATGGGTGCTTGGATGAACAAGGGTTCCAACAGAGTCCTTCATATTCCAATATATACATCAAAAGAGTTGGTAATGATATCACTATATTGGTCATTTATATAGATGACATCATTATTATAAGTAGTGAGGTGATTTCTATTGAATAAATAAAATATAATATGAGTAAAAATTTGTACATGATTGATCTATGCCTCCTACATTACTACCTAGATATGAAAGTTCGAAAAATACATAGTAGTATTTTTGTCTTGCAAACAAAATATGCCAGAAGTTTGCATGACAAGTTCATAATGACAAATTGCAAAATATAGTCCACGCCTATGGAGAAAAGGCTAAATATTTTAGTCAATACTAACTCTAAGGCAGTTAATGATTCAATCTACAAGAAACAAGTGGGGAGACTAATATATCTTATAGAAACTATAGTTGAATTGAGTTACATTGTGAGATTCATTTCCAAATTTATGATAGTGTCGAAGGTAGAGCATTGAACTGCAACAAAAGGAGTGTTTTATATATGTGAAAGAGACACATGAATTTAGCATTATATATAGTAGAATAAAATAACCTAGGTTGTGTGGGTTTACATATTCAGATTGGGAAGGTTGTGTGGATTTTAGAAAATCAACATTTGGATATGTGTTTAGCCTTGGCATGGGTGTAGTCACATGGACTAGCAAGAAGCATCATGTAATATCCCTTTCATTTATAGAAGAATAATATCGAGGAATGGTGAAAAGAGCATGTGAGGTAATTTGGCTCAGGAGGATGCTTTCAAACATGAATATGCAACATAAAAAGCTAACACCGCAACTCTATGGAAATCAAGGGGTGCTTAAAGTAGCCAAGAATATTGTCTTCCACAAGTGTATCAAGCATGTTGATATACATTTTCACTTCATCATATTTGTTGTAGAGGATGGATCTATTGAATTGTAGTATCATCGAACCATAGAGGACCAAATTGCAAACATTTTCACCAAGTCTTTGGGTCCTGAAAAATATGTAAAATTTTGGGATAAGATTGGTGTAGTTAGTAGATTGACCATTAAGGGAGGATGTCAAAGTAAATATTAGATTATGATAGTAAATTAGATATTATGCATAGACATTAATAAACTCACTTCAACTTTAGGTTATTTTATACTTTTATGTTTTATTTCACTTTAGTGTGTTTCTCGATCTATCCCACATTCATGAAGTAGATTGACTCAACTAGCTTATAACCCTTTATAAGAAAGATTTTACTTTCTTATTATTAATGAAATATTGGTTTCCTTTATGTGTTCATGTTAGGATATTCTAGAAACATTGCACATAAGTACTTATCATAGAAAAGTGTGATTTTTACCCTAACAAATGATTATATAATGCATCTGTGTGTTAAATATTATTCTAATGCAATTTTTAGCAACCTCCCCAACAATAATGACATGGTTTACTTTAACTATCATCTGGGGATGATGCAAACATTAGAGGTATTGGGAACTATATGCGAAAAACTACATAGGTCTAATTTACTCAAATAAAGTACCCAAAAGTCCTAATGTCATGTTGTAGTTGTAAATAATCAACTATGGGCCGCTAATGAAAACCACTGTAACTCTAATTCACACAACTTAGGTTTTGATTGCCATATCTTCTTATAGTTTGTTCGAAGGTAGATGGGATTAATACCATTGTCATTGAAATGAGGGAAGTAGATAAAGATATATAAATGTTGTGTATATATTCAAATTGTGAAACTAAACAAAGTCGCAACCATCACACTCATGAACACTTACATATCTTACAACCCACGGCACTAATTATTGTAATTAAAAGGAATGGAAATAATAGGAAATACATCAAATTCATAATACTATTTTGAACAAAAAATTCAATAACACTAAACTGCCAAGTTTGTAAATAAACATCTACAAGAATTCAAGCGACTAGTTAACAGAAATGGAGATGGAGATGGAAAAAAAAGGGTTCCTATTATCTTCCCTTGAGTGAGTCGTGTTGACCCAAAAAAAATTCACCCATTATAAATGCTCGCAAAGAGTTGTGAAGCCTATTATTATTATTACTATATAGCTAATAGGTGGGGTCCCCAAGGAGAAAATGCAAAAAGTGTTGGCCTTCAAGATTTTCCTCGGCATGACATATTGTTTGAAATGGTGCATCCTTCAACAATGGTGTTTTAGAGTAAAGTTTTGATGTTCTTTACGCAAATTTTCGATGTTTAAAAGGATTTACTTGCAAGAAATGAAAATCTCTAGCACCATTACAAGTTTTGATAGTATTCAGAAGAAGTTTCTCACTTGTCCAAAGCACATGTCAAAATCAATTTGTAACTTTCAAAATATGTGTAAATGACTATCACATGTTGATAGCATACAAGTATGGTTTTTGAGCTCCATAAAAAATTGAATGAATTTAAGTTATGTTCCATAAACTACATCATGCAAAAATGTCAAAACTAAGTTACATGGTGTTCACGCTTAAAATCGCAACGATGAACATTGCTTGCAAATGATTGCCAAGATCTATTCTTTATTTATATTAATAATAAACTAGTAGGTGGGACCCCCTTGTAGGCTTGTGGAACTATGATGGATATGATGTACTTATATTTTGTTTCTATTGTGATGATAACAACACAGTCTTCTACAATTCAATGTTTCAAATTATGGTTTAAAATTTTTGGTGACATAAGTTGGTGGTTGATTATTTCATGGCACTGGATGGTTTTGATGTCCATTCTCAAATTATATTAAGGCTTCCCTATGGATAAAAGGATCACTATCAGTTTTGTTTTGACATTGCAATTAAACATGGATTAATTTTTTTACTTATGATCTGGATAAGGGATGATATGGGATCTTTTTCAAATAAAAGGACTATGTACAAGCCCTAATGTTATATGTAATTGTGACACAAGAAGGTTGTATAAACCCTTGCTACTAGAGTTATGTGCTTTGTTAAACGTTATGTGTGAAGCATATGTAGTAACGTTATAGCACATGATTATTTTTAAAATAGTTTGATAATACTTAGGGTGGCACACTATGCAATTTGTGATATGGCAATGAAATATGTAGTTAATTAAATGCTTAGAGTTATGGTGGGTTGGTTGGATTGTACATTGAATTGAATGAGGTTGGGGAAGGAAGCGACGTGCATTTACTACACGTTACTCAAACAACCCTCGAGGCTCGTCACCCTAGCCATACTTGCATTTGGTTTTTTGGCTCTAGCGATTGTTGATGCTCCATGCTATTTTTTGTTGTGAAGGAGGATACAGTCTAACTCTCTCCCTCGAGCAATATTTTCCATGCATGGTTCCTTATTTTTCCATCCATGATGATTACTCTGCATTATGAATCGATTTTTGGCTTAGAATTGCTTGAGGTCTGTGTTTTTCTTAAACTTTTTGGACTGTGTATTGGTGTTGTGCTTATGGTTTCTTCTGGTGAATATTCTGGTTGTTGGCCTTTTGGAGAAGAGAAATGGATATACTTTGTTGTGTGTAATTTGTGTGTGGATTTATTGGATAAATAGAAAGAGATGCATGCTCGGTTAGCTTGGGTTTTTGGGTCTGGTTCTCTATGGAAATTTATGGTTTTTGATTTGGCAAGCTCTAAGCTTTGCACATAAGTATTACAACCATCCTTTGTGTTAAGTTTTACCACTCCAATTTCGTCTCTGTGTTTGGTTTTTAGATCCTCTAGGTTGCACTATGAATTGTTTAAATTTCTTTCCTTGTTTTGACCAAGTCTCGAGCTATTAGTTATCATGGCATTCTTCTCATTATCGTTGTTGTATGGAAAGCATTGCACAGTCGGTTTAACATCACCCAGAAATTTAATGGAAGCTTTGAATATGATTTTGGTTGGCCATGGGTTGTGCTTGGGCATTCTTTTTACGGTGCTTTTAAGAGTTCGCTTCGTCTTGTTCTTTGTTGAAGGTGGTTGACTGTCATTTGATAACCCTCACTATCAAGAGGGTTGTTACATGTTACTTCTTTGTGGTAATTTTTTTAAGGCACGAGTTGTCTCTGTTTTCTGAAGACGTATTCCTTTGATTAACTTTTATTACTCTTTGTTCGATGTGTTTAAAACCTAATTACGATCTTGATATCGTATCAATCTAGTCGAGGGTAAAAGAGCACTGTGTGTGTTGCTTTGAATGGGCACAAGTTGGTTATGTTTCTCGATTGGGCAGTTTTAAAAATAAGTTTGTACATGTGAAATTATGAGAAGTTTGGGCTCAGAGTTGTATGTGAATTGTTGAATATTGCTCGAATCAATCCCTATGTTGATTATATTTTTAAAAGAGACACCTGTGTGTGAAAGGATTGGGGCCCGATTATGAGTTTTAACGCCCAGTTGATTATGACAAACAATTTGTAAATAATGGACAAATCATGGTTAATAATGTGCATATTCTTATTTGATTTTAAAGAACAAGAATTGGTTATAAATGGATGAGATCATTGTGCATATTCTATTGGTTTTAAAAGGAAAAGAGATTTAGCATTGGAATATGAATAGTTGTGGCTCAAAGGGTTATCATGTCCAGCATATTGATTGCAAGACTATTGATAGGACTGTTATATAAATATTATATATATGCAAAGGCTACTGTAATTGAGTATTTATGGGCATATGAATTGTTTTTTTTCAAAGTCAGCGAGCAATATGTAAAAGAAGTGACAGTTTAGATGGTGGTTTTAAAAGTGAATGATTATTGAATTATGGAAGTCTGAACATAGTTATGTTTGATTGTTTGTTTTGATTTATTTTTATATGAATAGTATTGTTGGCAGCCCCACACGATTTCGTTATGGGAACAGGAAATTACATTCTCTATCGCTGCCTTCACCTCATTCTTGTAAATATTATCTTTTTGAGATGATTACTGGGTTAGTAAAGATATTCATTAATTCTTTAAAGTTTGTGTTTTCGTTTTGTTTTCAGAATTTATTCATGACTGAAAGAATGAATCAATTCGTGAAAACCTAGCTTGGTATTATTCTTTTTATATGCGAAGGTTTTCTTTTTAAGGGGTCATTGTGCTTATATCCATTCTAAATCTAACGCTTGAATGACTTACCTTTCGAATGTTTTGAATATTAATATGATTTCTATATACCTAGTTGGTTTGCATTTGAATTATGAGCATTTTTGTGTTAATATAGTTAAACCCTGGTCGTGCTAGTCATGAGAATTGATGTGCAAGTATCGTACCCTGTACTTAATCCATTTTGTTGACAAAGTAAATAAATGAGCTTTTCATTACCAATTGAAGGTTTTTTCTCATGCTTTGTACGCAAGGTTTTCATTACCAGGTATGGTCAAGCATCATGACCAAACCCTAGGTGTTTATACTATGATTGCACAGAGGCTTCATTTTGTTTGTTTCCATTTTATTTATTCGAATCTGTTTCTTTTGCTCTTTCCATATAAACCCATAACTGTCTTGATTCACCCATGTTACAGTCCAATCATATTTTTAATGGCTCTTTCTGTTCGTCAGGAGCCAAATGGCCGTCAGGCATTGCTATCTCACGGTGATGTGAACCCAATGAAATACACCATAATTGCATGCCAGAGACACGTTTTTGCGGGAGAAATCCTAAGCAAAACGTTATGAATTAGTCCAAACCCTTTAAGACCCATTTTGGAAATGGGGCCATTTACCCTCATTGCAAGCAGATTCTTCAGAAATGAATCCATTTCAGAGGTATGTTTCATTTTTTTGGACAACATTTTCCCAGAAATTTTGTTTTGCTTGAGTTTTCTTTTTCCCCTTTCCTCTCTGTGGGTTTGAAGATATGCAGCAAAAGGTTGATTTCTATCATAGATATAAGCTAAACCCTACTATCAAAGACTTGTTGATCCACAAGAGAACCATGCTACCACAGATCAAACTTTTGTTGTTGGTCGAAGCCCATTTGGCAAAAAAGCCACGGTATGTTTTCATGCCTAGAAAGTCATTGGATGAGGTTTTCAGATGTGGTAAAGGACAGGTTTCTTGTGGTTCCTATTCATGAGCCAACTCATGTGATTTTAAAAAAATCAATTGTTAAAGGCAGGAATGCAAAACAGAGTAATTCAAACTTAATTTTTACAAGCAAGAGGATCAAGCAGGCTGATAATGTAATTATCAAAAAGCTCAACGAATTTCCACACCATCATAAATTCGAATTTGTCAAATTACTGAAGTAGTTAATATTTGTTTATTTTTGGATTTGATTCTGTTTAAAAATAAATAAAACAAATAGATTTTTATGGCTGATTTTTACTATTTTAGACTAGCTACAGAAACCTGTAGCTTATCTTTTTCTAAAATCAAGTCTCTTTTAAATTAAAAAACAGAATTTAGTTATGAGAAATATTCTAACTTATTCTTGTTTGGTTTAACAGGGAATAGTAGATTTAGATGCTGATCTTTCAGGGGAGACATGTTCGACTTTGCTCTTGAATGATTAGTATTTCTTTTGTTTTCCTTGTAAAAAAATTTAATAATTTTTTAAGAAAAAAAAATTCAATTATGAGTGATTGGAAGCCCTCTATTTTTGTAATATTATTGATCTCATGAGATCTCATCCTATCCTGGGATTAGGAAAATAGGATTTCAAAACACTTTAAATACTCTGCATTTTGTAAAGGAATGCATCTTGGCCTAGAACCAATGATGGACGAATGACTTTCAGGACTTTATGGAACAGCATACAGCATTTCGGCTTTAGTCCATTGTGAATGTTGTTTCATTGATGTTTTGTTTTATTTAATCTTGGGATATTAATATGTTGTGTATATTTAGACTCAATGACATGTTATGTTTTAGGATATTCATGCTATAGATATCGTTCATGATTTGTTGTTCTAGATATTGTGACTGTGATCATCATATCAATTTGAATATCAGAATTTTTCTTTGATGTTTAGTTGGTGAATGAAATGAATGTATTACATATAGATTTCTCTGACTGTAATCATTTGCAATCATAATATCACAAAATTAATATGTGTTCCCTATTATGTTCTTAAATCTAGGCTACCAATACATTCTTTGAATTTATTCAGGAAAATTTCAGTATAATCCTATTGCAGATTTCTTCCATAGGCGAGGAAGCTAGATGCTCTTCATCCATATAGAGGCACGAACACATTTAATGAACTAATATCAGGTTATCTTCTTTGCTTCTAATTCCTGTCATTATATGTATTAGTGAAACAAGAAAGTTTAGATTGGCTTTGACCAGTTGTACATCTTTGTTTCATAACTTAGTTAATTCAAGTTTCGTTAGAAAACAGAAAATATTCAAATGTGCTTTCTTTATCTGCTTCCCAAAAACAATTATTTTTACATTGATTTTGTAAGTTTACAATAAAACTTGCAACTTGTAAATTATGTTCATAAGCGATATTTTTATGTTTTCTTTCTCTACTCAAATACACTTAAACATATAATTATATTGGAGTATATGTATATACTATAATTTAACATTAGTTAGTTATTCATTTTCTTTACTTTAGGACCTTAGATTGGCTAACAGAACCATTAAACTCGTCAGAACAGGTTACACCAAACGGCTTGGGTTACTTGGACAACCCCAGACCGGACCTGTTCTTCCAGTTGATGGCTTGTCAATTTTTCCCGTCAACAAGTATCCATATTTTATTCCCTCTCATCCTACCACTTTTCTCTCATTAAACCCCCCTCATAATCCCATTATCATTTTTGGCATCCCTGTTCTGTAAAATAAATTTAAAAACTTTGTATAACAGTGACAAAAGATATGACACAGCAATGGTTGGCAACTGATAGTTTTGGTATTTT
>ML858484.1:0-26216 GCA_009831015.1 Picea engelmannii
CTGTTCAAGTGCTATTTCTGTTGCTATTTCGTATATCATTTATGTGTATTGTGAAGATTATGCTGGATATTTCACTGTTATTCTGTTATTTCTAGCATTTCGTTTCTGTTCTGCATATTTTATATATCTGGTATCTTGCAGTTACCCTGGGTTTATAGCCTATGCAAAAGATATCAATCAGCCCTCAAGAAATATGTTCTTGGGCCTGATGTTATTATCAAGTTGTGTGTTTCTACTAAAAAATGTAATTTTTTTTATATATGAATGATTATAAAAATTTAAATGAATAAAATAAAGAATACATACAATCTGAAAATAAAAAAGATAAGTCTCAATTGAGAATAAACCATATTTTTTTGATGATATATTTTCTAAGTTACAACGAAATGTCTCTTTTCAAACCCCTATGAGGGTAAGGACAAAAATCAGACTTAGAAGTCTAGGATGTAATTTTAACAAGCATACAAAGACAACTGATGTCTGAAAGAAAATGACCAAAACTGAAATGTACTGGATCAACCAACCCACAAGCTCATCAAGTCTTGACTCTGCAAAATAATATTAATCAGAACTGAAAATTAATTCGGGAATTCTAATAAAACTACTCAGACTACCAAGAGAACTGAATGACCTTCTAAAGCATGTTAGATATCAATGTTTCTTAGTTCTTTCTTCTTTTCCACCTTTAGAATGATCTTGTTGTCAACAAGAGGATTTAGATCTTTTAAGGAACTCAGAAAATGAAATGATGAAATTCAAAAATATTAATATGAAACAAGAGAAAATCTTATCATTACCACACTTATGCACATATCATTATAACAATAAATATAAACAACATCTGAAACAATCATGCCTCGTAAATAATAAACACTTGTATCTCCCAAAAACTTATATAGCATGATTCAAGTTTTCTCAAAATAATAATAATAATAATATCATTTGTCCAAAAAGATATGTGTCTCAAAGTCAAACTGATGCCACCATGGAAATAAAATAAAACTAAAAGTCGTATTTTTTATGTGAAGTTGTTTGCCTCTGTGCACTACCCTTTGACAATGTTTCTTTGTCTTTGATCAAATATGCACTTGCATACTTCTTTTCTTTTGTCTTTGGGATTTTTGGGTGCATGTCATTAAAGATGATCATTCTGACATTATCTTCGAGTTTGAGTGGCAAGGATTTGATAATGTAGGCTGATGTTTCAGAAGAATCATAACTAATAGATATGGTAGGTCGTTGTTTTCTACTTGGTCTTGGTTCAATAGCCAAGGCTTTATAATTTTGTGGGAGTTGAGGAGAATATACATGTGAAGTTACAAAAGCAACTGGTTGAACTAGTAGTAAAGGAGGTGGAGAAGGGAGAGGTAAAGACATAGTTGGTCAATGACCAATACCAGATAGAGGATTGACCGGTGCATTGTTCCAACCATCATTGACTGGAGGTTGGGCTTGTACATGAGGTTGATCAGGAATGTTTGCGATGCTTGGGTGAGGTTGAAGATCATTAGGCTGAACAGGGGGGATGAATGGTGGCTAAGGGGGTTTTCCAGTTACTTCATGCACATTGAAGTATACTTCCATTTGTTGTAGCCATTGGTTCATCCTGATAGAATCCACGTTCCTAGTATAAGGCTTGATGTCCACCTTGGCCTCCACATGGAAAAGTACCTTTATTTTGTTGTAGTTGCACTCTCTCATCTATGGCTCAGTCTTTTGCTTTGTTTCTGGGTTATTTTCTTCCTTCTTGGGGCCTTCATGACAAATCTTTGTTGACAGGATTTCCTTGCTCTTTGTTGCCAATAGTTGTGACACCATTAATGATGTCAATGTGACCAAACTCTACTCGATCGATCCAACCTAACCCTAGGATATTCTTCATATTCTCCTTTACAATGTTCCCCTGACATTCTTGATGCTCTACTTCCCTCTAGTCATGGTAACAACTCTTGTCCCCTTCTTTTGTAATCACTGTGGGTAATTACCATACAGGTCTCACTAAATGCATTCAAACTTCTGATCTGATACCATCTGATCTGTAAACGGGAGGCTTAGAGTCTCACCATTTCATCAACATGGAAAATATATAAAGAAATATAAACTTAGCTCTTTGTTGATGGGAAAAGACTCGACCAATCAAGCTACAAGTCAAGTCGGCCCAACTAAAAAATAAATTCCACTACCCATAATTCGAGTCGGAGAAATTAGTCGAAAGGAATAGAAGTTAAGTTGAAAAAGAAGTCGGAAGGAATACCAATCAAGTGGAAGACAAAGGAAGTCGACCAAGTTAATTTGACCCAATTTTGGTCGACCAAGTTGAGTCAAATCAACCAGATGAAAACCCAGTCAAATCGTGGGTGGATTGGGTCGACTAGGAAGGATTTTTGGTCGAATGAGGAAAGAAAATCGACCAAGAAAGAACCTAGTCGGAGATGGGTCGACCTGAGGTTAAAATAAATTATAAAAAAGCTAATTCGGTGGCCAACAGTGAAGGGAAACCTTCTTAAAATCGGAATTGGTGACCAACAAGCATAGAAGAAAGTCTAACGGCGAATTTGATCACCAACGATGTAAGAAAATGTTTTGGGATGAATTTTGGTGACTCACGGTGCACAAAAAACGTATGGAATTCAATTGTGTCATTCACGGATAGAGAAAACATTTCAGAAGTTGGTTTGGCATTCGACGACGGAGGAAAACGTTTTGGAGCGAAGTTGATAACAGGTAGAGTGGAAAAAACGTGTATATGGTTCATGGGTAGCTAATGAATGCCCAAACAACCCCAATCTTTGATATTTAATCCATCCATGATTTATGGGTAAAAGAAAACGCCCCAATAAGTCTATAATGTGCTCAACTACTCCAAAAACGAAATTAGAAACCCCCAAATGAATAGCCACTGCTCTGGAAGGAGGGTCGTTGATTTCCAACCTATGAATCAATGTACGGGTGTGGTTAAAGAATTGTTAGTATGTTTACCGACCCATGAGGACCGTATTAATATAATACAAGCTGAGACTATAACTAGCATGAAGTATTATTTGCTAAACCATACACAAACAACCATTAAATTATAGTGTGCACATTAGCCATTCTTGAACAACACAACCACAAAACAATAACCACACATAAACTCAGAATTTACCCTGGAAACCCAAACAGAAAAACCAACGTTCGTTTGGCTTCGTCCAGGCTCTTTATTATTCAGCAGTGGGCAAGTTACAGACTCTATGGTTCATCTTTATGCTCCTTAGTGTCATATAGGAAGCCTCTCTACATCATTCACAACCAAAGAACCCCTTTCTCATTGTGGGGATACATGATGTATAATGTCGAGTCGATTGGGAGAATAACCGGAAGGTCAGGCGTCCCCAACACTTCAACTTATCTTCAGTCTGCTTCTCCTTCTTTTGTTTATTTGTTTGTCTTTTCTCCCAACTGAAAAGGGTTTTATGAACATTTCAATATTTATTTTATACAATAATATACTACCCAACTTTACATACATTAAATACAAAATTGGACATCAATCATGATGGTATGGGGCCCTTCATGCCTACAAGTCGATCTCCTTCTCCATCCATCGCCTTAAACTTTGCTTGTGTTGATCATCCTAGAGTCATGTGTCGATAGCCAATTGTTCTTGTCAGATCCAATTCATATCACATGTATATCCAAATTTATGATATATGACCTTGCATATAATCCATAGATATTTTATCCTACATCAAATCCTTGCCCCTTAAACTTGTCTCATTCGTAACATGAGTTATTGCCATAGAGAAACCAATTGACTTAATGCAATAAAATATTTGATAAATATACTATGACTTTGGTAGCAACATCACTTCTTAATGCATGAGAAAAGTATATGCAACATAAAACTTGCATTCATTGTGTTTTGATTGCATGAGTAGAGTAATTCTAAACTCTTTTACATGTGTGACCTAACATAGCATAGATTTCATAATGTTCTTTTGATAAATGCTATGTTATTTGAGTGAATATGAGAGGTAACCAAAACGGACTTGCGTCAACATGCCAAAGCTCTTCATAGCAGTGGAACTTTAATGATCACATCTTTGAAACAAATGTGTTCAAGTATTTAGATGAATGACTGAAAATTAGTGTCTTTGAGTTTACTAGAAAGGGAACCACACACACACACACACACGCATATATATATATATATATATATATATATATATATATATATATATATATATATATATATATATATNTTATGGGATTTTATATCAGGTGACAAGATTTTGAATCAACATCTGGCAACTCCATGGGGAAGTTTGCTTATAGCAGGCTAGAACTCAAAAATTTATGGTTTTTATTTAAAACTAGAATTCAAGTTTGTTGGTAATCTTCTCCTTCTCATCTGATTTAGTAAAATATTTATGATATGCTCTTGAAATGATTCACTCATAACGGGAAGCATGGGAAAGAAGAAAAGGAAAACAACTATAATCACTAAGTCTAAGAAAGACATTTGTAGGTACAACAAAAACTACATAAGTAGCGTTGTGGACCGAAAACCATTCATTTATTTTTGTTTTTTGTTTTAGAATAGATTAAAGAGGATTTTGCAGCTCAATGTTCAGACCAGCAACTTCAATTGATCCAGTTTGACTCGAAAACTAAAATCAAAACAGAGAAATAAAATTTTAATCTAAAAGATAAATGAAAGCAATAAAATTGTACAATCATAAAATCAAATTTATATACAAGAAAAATTGAAGATAAAGAGATTAGCTAGGTTCGACATAGTGTTTCAAATGTGAACCATTAGTAGTATAAGAAAACAATCACCTATCCATGTCTTTCAATAAATAAGAATTATTACCAACAATAGAGGTGATTATATAAGGACGCAACCAAAGCTTCTGAAACTTCGTATGCTTACATTTGTCAACATGAGCAGAATACCAAAGTAACACCTTTTCATTAGTTGCAAAAGTACCTAATTTTGCTTTCTTGTCAATATACTTTCTAACATATTGATGTCTCTTCTTGAGATTTTTGAGAGCATGGCTCCTTTGTTCTTCAAGAACCAACAAGGCATTAATCCTCGGAGGAATGTTTGTAGAGTTTAAATCTTCATCCTACAATGCTAATCTAATGGAAGTTAACTCAAGTTCCACCAACATAATAGCTTCTTGGCCATATAACAGTTGGAAAGGGGTATGGCCAATACTAGTTTTGTTGGTAGTTCAGTCTTCCCAAAGTGCATAGGTTAGTAATGTGTGCCATCAACGGGGTTTATCATTTATAATCTTCTCTATAATTTTAACCAGATTTTTATTTTTGGACTCAGCCTACCCATTTCCTTGTGGATAGTAAGTGAATGAAGTGAAATGTTTCACCCCGGATTTATTTAGAAATTGGGTGAATTTTGCAGAAATAAAAGTTGGTCCATTAGCAGTGATAATTTCTATCAGAAGACCAAAACAAGATAATATATTAGATTCCAAGAATAATATTACCTATTGATCTTGTGCATGCTTGAGTGGTACAGCTTCAGTCCACTTGGTGAAATAGTCTATTGTTGTGAGGATAAAAATGTACCAGCAGAAGACGAAGGACAATTATGACCAATGAAATTTAATCCTCATTTAGAAAAAGGGAAATCTAGAAAAATTAGTTGTAAGGGCATGGCAGAGAAATTTTCTTCGCCTGCAAACTTTTGACATTCATCACGGGCCTGTGTAAATTTATAAGAATCTTTAAAGATTGAAGGCCAGTAATAACCAGTTCTCAAGATTTTGAACATAGTGGTTTTTGCAGTAGAATAACCACCAATATGAATACCTAAATATGATGATCCATGAATTTGTTTCAATATTTTTTGGGTTGTTGTATTATCTACACAATGTAACAACAATCCATCAGTAGTTATGTGTAAAAGAGAAGTTCCTAAGATTAGATATTTGGAGGCTTCAGGACAAACCCTCCTGCGTTAATGATTTACAATATTATTAGGACATTTTTGAAATTGTAAATAATAAATGATGTCCTTGTACCAAGGATGTTCTATTAAATTGATATTTTCATGTTCAACCAGAAAGAGTGCAAAAAAATCATCCTCGTCATTTTCAGGAGAAATACCTGGTTCAAGATGTTGAGCCAGGTGTAAGGCTGGATCTTGTCCCTTGATTGTGTTGTTATCATAAAATCATGTTCTTGTATTTTAGCAATCCAATCTGCAAGTTTTCCTTAAATATGAGTTTTAGAAAGCAAAACTTAACAGCAGGAAAAGGGACTTTTACATGCGTGTGCTTTCCTAAGATGTAATTGTGAAATTTTTCAATATATTTTACAAGAGAATATGTATGTTTTTCAATCAAAGTATATTTAAATTCATCGTCTGATAAACTTTGGTTCATGTAAGCTATAGGATGGTCATTATTTTGATCATCCTTTTGAACAAGGATAGCACATATCACCTCTTCAGTAGCATTAGTATAGATAATGAAATCTTTTTCAAAATTTGGTTTTGCCAAAACCGGTGCAGAACTGATAGATTTATTGACTTCTACAAAATATTTTCCAGTATCATCATTCCATGAGAATGACCGATATTGCTTGAGTATGTTATGAATTGGTTTAACCATTCTTGTGAAATCGAGGAAGAAGCTTGAATATTTTGGATTGCGGTAACCCTCTCGGGATCAATACTAATTCTTGAATAAGAAACAATATGACCAAGAAGTTTACCTTGTGTGACACCAAATATTGATTTTGTAGGATTCAAGGAAATTCCAAACTTCCTGCAACGTAAGAAAACTTTTCTAAGATGATCAAAAGATCTTGTCGGTTTCTGGAGTAAACGGTTAAATCATCGAGATAAACTTGAATTATATTATCGATAAGATAGTCAAAGTCTATTTGCATAGCCCTCTAAAAAGTAGCACCTTCATTTATTAGACCAAAAGGCATTATTTCATATGCAAAGGTGCCCCAACAAGTAATAAATGTGGTTTTGTATTTATC
Organism: Picea engelmannii; assembly: GCA_009831015.1. NCBI lineage: Eukaryota > Viridiplantae > Streptophyta > Pinopsida > Pinales > Pinaceae > Picea > Picea engelmannii. The sequence goes on from ML858484.1 coordinate 7,003, forward strand.
TACCATCTTGACTCTGATCTGATTATAACATGAAAAACCATCAAAAAGGGACATCATTTGTGACCTCGCCACTTACTGCAAAATTATTTCCATATTTGGAAGAGGAAAATTATCTTTTATGCTTGCCCTATTCAAAGCACAAAAATCAACACATAATATGATATCACCATTTTTTTTGCACTGGGACAATATTAGACACCCACTCATAATAGGTTATAGGAAAAATAATGTGAGCATTAATTAATTTTTCAACTTCCTTTCTAATTGTTGTTTCTAAGGCTGGATTGATAGGTCTTTTCCTTTGCCTAACTTGTTTTTCTTCTTCCTTGATAGGAAAAGCATGATGAGTGGAATTAGGATCAAAACCACGAAGATCCTCATATGACCAAGCAAAGATAGCTTTAAATTCACGGAAGAACTCCATGAACTTTTGTTTCTTCTCTTAAACAATGGGCTCCAATTTTCAAAGTCTTTGGATTATCATGAGTCCCAATAGTCAGTGAGGCGGTATCACCAATCTTTATTTTTTACTCCTCCTCTTCTTTGTCTTTCTTATTTCCAACATCACTAGACGAGAATGATCTCTCTAGAGGAGTCAATCCTTTAGGAAATTTATTTTCTTCCAAAGATATAATTTCTTTTTGTTTAATAGGCTCATTCTGCAAGAAAGCATAAATACTTTCGTCATCAAGAAAAACTTGCCAAGATTCTACATTATTTGGAAAATCTGGATGATATAAAGACATGAACGTGCAATCGAGCCTCTAAGGCAGCAATTGCCTTGAAGGAATTGTTGCAAAAATAGCAAGCATATCATCCATTGAATTTAGGTATCTCCTGATGTGTGTGTTGTTAAAATATAGAAAATTTGAAATCAGATACCACACTGCATGTGTATATTTTTTCAACAAATTGTTCGAGGGAGTATAAATTATTCTAACCATATTCACAGTCAACTCAGAATCCCAAAAAATGATGAGATGATAGCATCCAATATTAAAAGAATTTTCAATACCAAGGATCAAGGCTTCAAACTTTGTAATATTATTGGTGCAAGCAAATTCTAATCTGTAAGAAAAATTGTGAGTTTTTCCTACGAGAGAGTACAATATTATACCTGCACCATTACCCTCACTTGAAAAGGCGCCATCAAAATGCATGTGCCACATTCCATCTTCATGCTCTGAAGAGGGTAAAATAAAATCATTATATTCTTCAAGAAAAATAGAATATACACTCAGGTCTTCCTCAACATAATTTACATGAGGTTGTGGAAGACTCTCAATATATGGCGAGATTTGTCCTTCCCTGGGAACGATGATGTTATTTCCATTTTTAGGGAGGGAAATGTGTGTTCCATCTAAAGAAATGTATCCGCTAGTTAATGTCTACCATACTCTTCCTAAAATGATAGAATAATTACTAACTCGCATGTCTATCACTTGAATGTTGCAGGTAGTTCTTATTTCTAGATGAGCACATAAGACTAATTTTACATCTTTGATTTCACCAATCGTAACTTGTTGTTGACTATTATAAGATAGCATTCTCTTTGAATTCTCATTTGTACATGAAAGACCCAATTATTCCATAATAATCATTGGCGTAACATTGGGACCTGACCTGCCATCAATTAGGCAATAGTGGGCAATTTTGTCCGTTATTTTAACTAATACATAGGAGGATTTTTAACATAACTCCTAGGGTTATGTACAACTACTTTATTTATATACATTTCTTCTTCACTTTGCTCTTCAAATAAACTAGCAATTGTGGAAGTTTTACCTTTCATAAATTCTTTCAGATGCCTTTCTTGCTCTGGGACGGTGACTATATCTAGTAATAATACATATGTTTTTATAGGAGCTAGCTACTTTAGAATATTACATTTAGAAGAAGGAGAAGAGGTATAAACCTCTTGAATTTATGCACCCTCGGTAACCTAAGGGTTTGTTTGCTAAGAGGATGAACTTGGGGAAAAAGTAGTCTTGGGAGGACCAACTTCCCTTTGTTTGTGTAGGATTTATTTATTGTATTAACCATCATAATATCCTCTCCCAAAGCCCAATCTAAGGCAGCAATAGTTGTATCACCTTTTGTTCCATAAATTTTCTCATTTTCTCTCTTTTTTACCTCACAGGTACTCTCATCTGGTTATCATCACAAAAATTACACCAAGATCTTGAAAGAATAGCCATTGGTTGAGGATGATTAGACTGAAAATTATTTGGTCGGTTTTGTTATCCCCGATTTCTAGGGATAACTAGGAGATCATGTCTCGAGGCCCACAGGTCCTAGACATGGAGTACCGAGAGTAGGATTGACCTGAGCATGGCCCTGGAGGGCCCATGTTTCTTCTTCTTCATCAGACTTGTCCTGTCAGCAGCAGCAGCATCCATCACCTTTGGCTTGAACTTGTATCGGAGAAGACTCTTGCTCCATGAGGTAATTGGTCCAGGTATCATGGTATGTGTCATATTTGATCATTATAACCTTCAGATATATGCATCAAATTCCTTTCATTTCTAACGACTGCTTGGATCTTACATTAACCCACTTGACCATGGTTGGGGGGATTGACAGGGTACCCTAGCGAGCTTGTACCCATAGGTTTTGGTTAGCCACCAGGGGGCATTTTGAAGGGCCATCGTCCACTCTCATCATATCATCACTCTTACATCTTATCTCCCACTCATCTATCCCATTCCCCTAGTCTGGACATTAGGATGACATGTTTGTGGGGTTACACCTTATCTCGTGGGAAGAAGGGGCTAAAGGCCCGGGAGGTAAAAGCAGCTGGTAAGAGATAAAAGCCATAAAAATAAAACCTAGAGATGCCTCACCCAGGGATCCCCAAGAAGGCAATAAAAATCCTCTCAACAAGAAACAAGAGGGACCCAAAAAAAAAATGACAAAACAAGACCTAGCCAGGAGGATGTGGGGTCTCATCACGAGCCAACCCATTATGTTCATGGGTACCTAGCAGTATGACATTGCCATTATCTTGTTACCATGCCAGGGCAATGACCTTTGGTTGCATGGCCAAGGGAAAGGGGGTCTCATCACGAGCCAGCCTTATCATCTCTGTGAAAGTACGTGTGGGTAACACTGTCAGCTCTAGTCACCACGCCAAGGCAGTTTCCTCTAGTTAGACCTTGAAATAAAAAGAAAGAAAAAGTAATAAAGAAAATAAAGAATAAAGGCAATAAATGGCTTGGAAAGAATTGCATCCATGACAGGTACAGCTCACCTTCTACAAAGGCACCCACGGATAATATCACCCATGTCTTTCACTCTACCTATATGTCTGGACATCCTTTGACCACTCCACCTTGTGTTACATGTCTTGGATGATATCCTCTGGAAACTTTCCTTTCCTTATGGATGTTGGCCCAATAGGGCATTTTGTCTTTTTCTTTGGCTTTGTATAGTAGGTCATTGTAATGTCTTTGAGCTATTGGATGATATGTTAGGGGTTTTATGCATGCATTTGATAAAATTAATGATGAAATATGATTGACATTGCTATGATCCCTATGACTAATGAGCCCATGGAGGGCGAAGTTTTTGATGTGCAGGATCATGCCCGACGGACAAGTACCAGTTGGACTAGTACACATGGGGAGATGATTAGTTCGGACCTCCATGGGGTTGAAGATCCCATCAGATGGTTGTTGGGACCCCATCAGGGGAAGAGACATGACAGTGATTGGTCGAGTCTTTTCACGAGAGAAGAAGGAGGACGTTTTCATCCAGGACGCCTTGGCTGAGCCCAACCCAGGGGGGTTGACCCACTACAGGTGGAACGTGTCCTTCCTGATGCCCCAGGACGTCATCTAGGAGCCATGACGTCACCACCAGTGTATGGCGCCTTGACAGAGCAGTTTGGCACGTGTGGCAGAGTTTGGAGGCCCAAGGAGGGCCAACGTTTGTCATCTAGTGCTACATTTTGCCCTAAAAAGGGCCAATGTCTCCCTCAAAATGGCTTGACCTCTTGCTTATTGCTCATTTAGGGTTTCATTTAAACAGTTTAATGTAAAACAATATGATTTTTGGTTTGTAGCCTTGTCGGCTATTTTTGATGACCTAAAATCAATTAAAAGGTCATGATATGCTATAAATTGAGGATGTGTTCCCCTCATTTGAAGATAACACAACTCCCTCACACTTGTGAGGTCTGATTTTTGCGCCCTCCTAGGGTATTTTTTCTTTCTAAGTGAGGCACACTTGTTATTGGAAGGATTTTTTGGCATCTTTTGGCATTTCTCTCCAAGGAAGGTTTACAACTAGGGTTTGCACATGCTTTCTTCATGATATGTAAGTGATTTTCTTGCAAAACTTCTTAATTGAATGGTTGTAGGTTTAATTTCTTGCATTTGCTTATTAAATTGTTGATTTAAAACCCTAGGTAACAAGCACACAAGTAGGTCCTTGTTTCATGTCCCCTTAGAGAGAAATATTTTATCCATTTGAAGAAGAAGGATTGAGCCTAGCCTTTGCTACACTCATCTTGCTTCTTCCCTTAAGCTAGCATTCAATTTTATAGGTTGAAATAGGGTGATGTCCTAGGCCTAGGTTATCTACACCTAGGGCCATCATCTTCTAGGGTTTGAAAGCCTTGTCCTTAGAACACTTTCTCTCACCTCATCCTTTAGCAAAATTTATCATTTATGCTAGTCGTTTTGCCAAGTTGACCTAAGGAAGGAGGAAAGAGCACGAGGCCTTTCTTAAGCAACATCGGAGTGAGCCTCTTTCCCCTAGGGTTTTGATTCTAGGGCCCTGCCTTTGCAGCACTTTAGAACCCTTCCCTCTAGTCTTTAAGTCTTCATCCTTTCAAAACCTTGTGCCCTTATCTTCTTTGACTCCATATACCCTAAGGCACTGATCTCTAGCCTCCAACGTTGAACTCTCAGTGTCCAAAACAAACTCTCAAAACTTTGAATTTTGAAACCCTAACTAACAAACTAACCTAACTAAGGATGACGTCACAATTGGTTATCTCATCTTGACGCAGCAATTATTGAATATAGGAAATTGAATGATGATTTAAAGCATTTATTGAGTAAAGTGTTGGTTGGATACATTGTTGGCTTGATCATCTTGATAGTTATTAATGAATTGATGCTTTTACCATAGCTAATTGATTAAACGTTGACTTCATTGGTATCTATTGTTTTACATTGCCTATTGATTAATATCAGATAGACATTGAAGTACTAACCCATTGAGTTACAGCCTGCATATATATTGTATTATTATTGTCTTGTTCCAGGCAGATGTTTTCATTTGGGCATACACTTCTTTATTGGTTGATTAGTCGGACTGTCTGACCTTGGTGGTAACCTGTGAGGGGGAAGCTTTAATCTTGACTTTATACCTTAGCCTCTTCAAAACCCCAGGTTGTCGGGGACGTCTCCCCTGGGTTAACCTCCCTGAACAGAAAGAACCTCCCCATCGAGGTGACATTGGGTGGGGAAGGTTCCTATTACGCCAATTTTCCCTCTATTCTCTAGCCATTTGACCTAGCTACAAACTGTGCGATAACAGGTTCCTAAAAGCAGCTTGTGCAGAAGTTTCAGTCAGGTTAGACGTAGAAGTCACCCCTTTTCTCTCAAAAGAAATCATTCGATTTTGCATATCCTGTACCAACTATAAAACAATTGACATGTCATTTTGTTTAAAATAGTCTTCACTTGGAAGACCTGTCCTAGCCAAATGTTCCTCAAATTCCAAACAGGTTTGTAGTGCATATCATATACTATCAATATTTTTTTTTTCAAGCCTATATCTATAAGCAGCAGGTAAAGTATAATAGTAATGCATCAAAATGTCATGATTATGAGGTCTCGTAATATTTGGGATTTGATTATACAATTTAGTGAAACGCAGATTGAAAGATTTGATGTTTTCACCCTTGTTATAAACAAGATTATTGTATTCTTTGAGCTTGTCTGCTGGACTTTAAGGTTGTCCATATGTAGACTTAAACCAATATGAAAATTCAACCCAAGTTGAGAAAATATTGGGTGGTAATTCAAAGATGTCAAACGCAACTTTCCCCTATAATGAATTGACAAAGAGACGCATACAAGTATCATTCTCATTTTCCTAGTGTTATGACAAGCATTAGAAAAGGAAATAAGATGTTCATTGACTGATATAGTGTCGTTTCAAGAAACCTCGGGCAAATGGTCTTTGAATTTAATCAATGGATTTTTAGAGAGATTTAAATTAAGAGGAGAAAACATGTGCCATGGGGTAGCATCTAGATCTTCTTCAAATTTGAATAAACCAATTTTTTTAATAACTTTGGCTGGACCTGTAGTCGATTCAACATGATTATAATGGTTATACATACTTCCTATTGGGGAAGATGTTGAAGCTTGTGAAGAGGTAGAACCACTAGAACTACCAGAACCACCGGATGAAGTCATCGTGGGTTGCCAGGGAGGAAAAGAGATTGAAATACTTGTTACTTTTGAAGAAGAATCTGAAAAAGATCTTATGAGTTTAGACTGAAGATTCTCAACAATTTCTTCCTTCCTTCCTATTTCTAGGAGAGGATCAAATTAAGGTGATTGACCTCTTAAACATATAGAAAGACGAGAATTAGTGGACATAAGACAATAAATCACTAAGGAGGCATATTCTGAGCTTGCCTCTGAAGGGCCTCTCTTTGATCCTGGATTTCAATGTCTCTAGCTATAGCTTCCTAAGAACGCTCAAGTTCTTCCCAGGTACAGGAAGTATCAAGAATTAAATCAAAAATACAAGAAGCAATGTTTCTTTGGTCAAGAAACCTTAAACCGGTTTGTTGTCGGGTAGGCAAAGTCATTAATAAAACTAAAAAAAATATATATATATACAAAAGAACAAAACTAGAGAGTAAAAATATTGGTCCCCAGTATGGTCACCAAATAAATGTTGATGTGAGGAATGGAAAGTCCTCACTCAAGCATTTTTTAATCTCACTAGGCTAAGATGAGATAGGCGGGAATGTTACCCTGGGTTTATAGCCTATGCAAAAATATCAATCATCCTTCAAGAAATATGTTCTTGGGCTTGATGTTATTATCAAGTTGTGTGTTTATACTAAGAAAATTTTAAAATGTTTATATGTGAATGATTATAAAAATTTATATGAATGAAATAAAGAATACACACAATCTGAAAATCAGAAAAAACAAGTCTCAATTGAGAATAAACCATATTTATTAATGATAGTTTTTCTGAGTTACAACAAAATGTCTCTTTTCAAACTCCTGTGAGGGTAAGGACCAAAATCAGACTTGGAATTCTAGGATGGAATTTTAACAATCATACAAAGACAACTAGTGTCTAAACGATAGTGACCAAGACTCAAATGTACTAGATCAACCAAACCACAAGCTCATCAAGTCTTGACTCTGCAAAATAATCTTAATCGGAACTGAAAATTAATTCAAGAATTCTAATAAAACTACACAGACTTCCAAGAGAAATGAATGACCTTCTTAAGCATGTCAGATATCAATGCTTCTTAGTTCTTTCTTCTTTTCCACCTTTAGATTGATCTTATTGTCAACAAGAGGATTTATCTCTTTTAAGAAAATCAAAAAATGAAGGGATGAAATTCATAAATCTCAATATGAAACAAGAGCAAACCTTATCAGAAGTATTTCTCTCTAATTCCTCATGTCTCCTTTTTCCTTCTATTCTTCATTTTATTCTTTAAAAGGTGGTTCTTCAAGTAGTTGAACTATTTTTTTTAGTTACTAAAGTTAAATCACTTTATTTAGTAAATAAGACAAGTAACTTTATGATAAGGATAATTAATAAATAATATAATAACTAAATAGGTGGGGTCCCCTCGTATGTCTTTTAAATTTTCCGACCATTCCCTTGTTTTTCCATAATCATTACCACACTTATGCACATATCATTATAACAATAAATATAAACAACATATGAAACAATCATGCCTCATAGATAATAAACCCTTGTATCTCCCAAAAACTTATATAGCATGATTTAATTTTTGTCAAGATAATAATAATAATATCAATTGTCCAAAACGATATGTATCTCAAAGTCAAACTCGTGCCACCATGGAAATAAAATAAAACTAAAATTTTTATTTTTTATGTGAAGGTGTTTGCCTTTGTGCACTACCCTCTGACATTGTTGCTATGTCTTTGAAGAAATGTGCACTACAAACATATTTTCTTTAGTCTTTGGGATCTTCGGGTGCATGTCATTAAAGGTGATCATTCTTACATTATCTTCGAGTTTGACTAGAAAGGATTTGATAGTATAGGTTGATGTTTCAGAAGAATCAGAATTGATTGATATGGTAGATCGTTGTTTTTTTCTTGGTCTTGGTTCAATAGCCAAGGCTTTATAATTTTTTGGGAGCTGAGGAGATTGTACATGTGAAGCTACAAAAGAAACTTGTTGAACTAGTAGTAAAGGAGGTGGAGGAGGGAGAGGTAAAGACATAGTTGGTCAGTAGCAAATATCGTATGGAGGATTGATCGGTGCATTGTTCATGTCGTCATTGACTAGAGGTTGGGCTTGTACATGAGGTTGATCAGGAATGTCTACGATGATTGGGTGAGGTTGAATATCATTAGGCTAAACAAGGGGGATAAATGGTGGTTGAGGGGGTTGGAAAGATTGGTGTCCCACAAGGTTCAAGTAATCAGTCTGAACCAACTGACTGAACTCCTCGGATTTTTCATCAAAGTGTATAGAAAATATCATCCTCTTGTTCCTCCCTCTCTGTCAAAATGCATTTAGTCCCTTGGCTCTATTTCCCCTATTTCCTTTATTTCCATATAAGTTACTTCTTCTGCTGAAAAAAAAAAAAATCCTCGGGAAACGTGACACCTGCCTCGAGAAACGTGTCATGTATTTAGGTGGTTTTTCATCACATGGATTTTAGCGATGGTTTTTCTATTTTCGGTTAAGGAATTAGGGTTTTGGACTAATCCATGTCATTGGGTTAGGGTTTTGGATGTCGTTGGATCCTATATGTATTTTGTATTGTAAACATGGTAACACAATGAATGAATATAGAATATGTTGGTTTTCCCGGTTTGGGTTTCCAGGGGAAAAATCTCTGTGTAATGTTTGTATTTTCCATTGTATATTTTCTGTTCTTTTTCTGAATATTTGTTTGCAGTAGATATTGTACAAGGTTAAAATTTACAAAACTCCATGGACCTGAGAGCTACAGAGAAACATGAGGAAGACATGACGATTCCAAGAGAGAAAGAAAAGCCATAACAAACAATAATTATACCAAGAATCACAAGACTACCAGCTTGGTTTGAACCCACTAGAAGCAATCAAGCAGAAGAAATGGAAGTTATGATGAAGAACAATATATGTAAGAAATTGTGAAAAAGGATTATGAATGGAAGCATTGTGAGATTCAGAACTAGAGGTTCTTCCAGAAGGAGGAGAAGACTATGATAACAGCATGTTCCCGTAAACCAGATACACCTCTATCTGAGCCATTATATCTCTTGCAGTATCCATGGATTGAAGTTTACATCAATTGGTTGTAAAAGATTGTTCTCCCAATAGAGCATTTGAGGAAGAAGCTTATGTAAAGCAATCTCAAGGACATGAGGTATACCAGAAAGAGATCCATGTATGTCGATATAAGAAGACCTTGTACGGATTCAAACAACTTGATGCAGAGTATCTCATATACAGCAGAAGCGTGGTGAAAAAATTTCTATGACAGAGATAGTGTATCAGAATAGTTACTCAGAAGTCTGGGATGATGGATTGCTAATCCATGGCAAACTCTCATGATGACAGAAGAAGTGCTATTTGGATATGTTTCAGTTTGAGCCTTGCCACGATGTCATGAGCTAGCAGGAAACAGAGGTGTATAATTTGACCATGATATATTTTAATGATCAGAGCTATATGAAGCCTTCAGAGAAAACCAGTGTTCCATGACAAACCGAAGTACATTGAGATCAAGCATTACATTCTCCCTGATGAAGTCCAGAAAAGAGAAGTGGTTCTCCAATATATCTCCACAAATGAGCAGATAGCAGATATTTTGGTAAAGCCTTTGTTCAAGATGAAAAAGTTTGCGTACTTAAGAAACAAGTTGGGGCTCGTGGAGACGACTTCCTCATTGAAAAAGAAAGAGATTACTCCCAGGTTGGGAGGGAACATTGATGTGGTATTGATTGATGGACAACCATTTTTCAGTTCGAAAAATGGTCCAGGATGAGCCATTCCTTTCCAGTTCAGAAAGTGGTTTGAGATTTTTTACAGACAGTCATTTTCGTAATGAAAATGGTCTAATAGATTGTTGATGTACCATAGACAATGATTCCCCTTGTGGCCAGTGTGGGGGAATGGTCTAGGACAATCATTCTTCTTGGCAGTCACTCTCAGTAGTGGTCAAGTAGAATGGTCCACCTCATCAGGCAATCATTCTTTCGAAGTTCACAGTTGTGAGCAGTTTCGAAGAATGGTCTTCTTTGGAGGTTGGTGCAGGACAGTCATTTCCTTAGGAAATGGTCCAGACAGTCATTCCCTGGGGCAGACTCATTCTCTCCAGGTTGCACTATGTTTAGTGCCGGAGGAATGGCCCAGTTAGGTGAATGGTCCAGGTTCAACAATCAGGGACAGGCATTCCCTAGGGCAGACTCATTCTATCCAGGTTGCACTATGTTTAGTGTCGGAGGAATGGCCCAGTTAGGTGAATGATCCAGGCTTAGAAATCAGGGACAATTATTCTTCTGTGCTTGAGAAGAATATTCTCGATAGCCCATGGATGATGTTTTACTTTTTGAGGGTAGATGTTCTTCTAGATCTCAAATATGTGAGTGGAATAATGGCCTAGATGTCTCAGTTTATATCATGATATTGTTTCTATGCAAGTTGATATCAGATGATATGATTTCTTTGGAGACTGTGTGTCTTTGGATAGTAGATGCATGCTACTGTGGTGCATGTGTTCCACTGGTTGTGACTATGTGTCACTGATTAAGTAGTCATGTGCTACTTGTTGTGGTTGTGTACCACTAGATAGTAGTTTTGTACTACTAGATAGTAGTTGTGTACTATTATGGATAGACACAGTTGTGTTATATTGAATGGCATTGTTCCAATTGCCATGAAGACTATCAGTAGTGTTGGAAATGATTACCAGCTAGATGGATAGTTAGTGTGTTGGTGGACAGATATTTTCCAGGAGGAAAATGTTCCAGGACAATTATTCTTCTAGGACGTATGTCTGAATTAGAAGAATAGTCCTTGTAGCCTATGGCATGGCTTCCAGCATCTGTTGGAACAGTTATTCTTCTAGGACATATTTTCGGATTAGAAGAATAGTTATTGTATCACCCTGTGGAGTAAGTGACTTATTCAGCATCATGCTTGATTACTCAGATGGAGTATGGCTTCAAGAGATGATGTAGTTGATGATATCAGATGATATTGATAGTGATGATGGTGCTCATGATCTAATCATGAGATATCATGTATGGCTATGATGATGCTACCACTTGAATGGTATGTTTGTGCTCAAGACCATTGCCTTCAATACCTCCCTATCTAGGAGGGAGTGTTGATATTATGGTAGTTGCGGTAGGTATTAACCTCCACATGTAACCCTGACAAGAATGGAATATTCTAGGAAGCAAGAAGAAACCCTAAAGCATGGATAATAACTCCAGGAGGCAAGTCATCTCAAGAGAATATTTATTATTGAGTTATTAGCCTCCAAAAGTAGAAGTTGGCCCAGACATCTTAAAGAGAACAGTATAAATATAGGGCGCCAAATCTCATTTGACATACATAGCTCGCAACTACAGAAATGTAAGAGTGCGCACTGCAGAAACTGAGTAAGTGCGCAAGTCTGGAGAGTAGTTGTAGTTGCAACTACTACAACCTGTATTCTCGGTTTAGGCTTGGACTTCTATTGGTTATGATTTGGACTTTCTACCTTGTGTGCTAGCTCTGGAGAGAGGTACGCTACATTAATTAGCTATTAGGCCTAGGGTTTGCTTCTGAAATTATTCATTGTCAAGGTTAAGGTGCTCGGGAGTGGCTTAGGCCTATGGTTGGGTGACAATATTTCTATATTGTCTATAGTTAAACAAGCACACCTATTATTTCTAACACGTCCTTCAAGAAGAAGAGAGAGACACATAGTGGCACCCAAATGAGGTGTCTCATCAAATGTGCAATATCCAAGAGGCATCAATCCCATCAACCACCTATAACCAACTGTAACTCATCGGTCCATCTCTATAATAACCTATAACAACCTGGTCCATGTCCTCAACAACCTCCTACATGTGGTCCATGAGAGAAAAAAATACACACGTGTGGGGAATATAATCCAACTAAGCAGGAGTGTCCTCCTAAAATAGTCCATGTGACAATTGTGATGATGTGGCATCCATGTCATCACCTGATGCACTATCACATATCCCAAAGCAATGACATGTATCCCAATGAATTACACGAATCCCAAGGTAAGTGGCATGAATCCCAATGTTCATAGATATAGTTGTATAGAGGTACATGGATCCCAATGTAGAATTATGGATCCCAATGCAATGTCACAAATATTGAAGCATGGTACACAGTTCCAAATGTAGGGAATCCACTTATAATGGTGGGTCTAACCCCGTTACAAGTTATTAGGTGATGCACACCAAGCATTTTCTTCTAACAACTTCAAAACACAAGTCAATTTTTACAAATTGTCTAAGTTTTACCATGGGATGACACTCTTACACCTTTTACATGCAACAATTCCCAGGACAAAATGTATTTCCTATATCACAAGGTTAGAGATAGGTGAAAAATGATGCATAACTTATGGAAAGGGAAGGGGAAATTCATGTAATGACCTTCAAAGTTATATATGATGATAAAGGTATTTTTTTAATGGTCCAACTAGCTTTTAAGCATTGAGAATCTTCATTATTTGTATATGCAAGATTTTAACAGGGAGCTTTTGCTTAGAGTTACCACCTCAACACTTTATTTATTTCCCCTTTTACATTTTTATTTGATTTTTCTAATATTTCTCTTTAGATGTGCATTTTTAGCGCAAGACTTAAGGGTGTAGGCCTTTTTAATGAGGTGGCATAGCTCTAGCCTTATTATTTTTTCGGTTTTATCTTCCGTGCTCTTCACCTCTAGCATTTTTGGATTTATTTGACTTAGGCTCACATTATTCATCAATTTACTTGACTAGACCCTGTTGGAAGACATTTGATAAGCCAAACATGAGCGGGGAAATATTTTTTTTATGAATGAGATGGAAGTGAAAAGGGAAAATGGAAAGTATTAAGTATGATTAGGATATGGGGTATGCTAACTCAGCCAAATCACTAGTAGTATGATTAAACCCAAGTTTTGACGACACTTATTTAAGAATATTTATGTCCCCATGGTACTATGAGGCAAAAAATAAAATCATTAGTGTTATGAAGTGTTATTGGATCATACTTTAGTGTTACCACATTCACAATAAGCTTAGAATTTATAGCACCATGTCTAAGTATCAAACCCATACAATGAGAGCATAACCATGTATAATGAAAGCATTGTGCATATGTCAATTGAGGTATGAGGCTTGATAGAATCAATATACCATGGTTGAGGTAGTTGAGCGATGGAAGATGAGTCATCATGTAACTGAGGAAGAATAAGAAAAACCTTTGCATCTGAATGGCATGAGCAAGAAATCTTATGCGAGATGGAACATGCCACACTAGCTAATTGAGTGGTTCTGGAACTATTACCCCTAAAGGGGAAACATCTAGATCCTACTCGGGGACATGTACTATTAGTATGAGAGTGTATGATAACTCTAGAATCTCATCCAAACCTATGATCTACACATCATCTAACTCAACAAAGGCATCAACAAAGGAAAATCTACCACCCCAGGAGAAAAAATACTACTTTACAGAAAGTCAAAAAAAATTATTATAAAATGAGTTGGATCACTAAATGAGGAAACCTTGGATAGGGTTGAGTCACATAACTAAGCTCAAAGAAATATACGCACACTAACACCATATGATATTATCAATGAATAACTAGTGCATTTATTACAAAGGAGCTTACCTCATATATCATTGTTGATTAAGAAAATTGTTTCCATTTATGAATGTGGGATAGATTGATTTACACAAAAAGTGAACATTAACATATTCTAAAGTGATAAAGTGATTTTATTACATAGTAAGCCTTATATCTCTAATACCCCCCATAAGTCGCACAGTGTTGAAACAAATTGAAATCAAATACATATATTGAATGTAAAACACATAGGTTGAACACTAAACATCAATAAAATCCTTTAGAAGCTTCTTCTTTGAACACAGTTCCTGGAGCAATTTGAGCTCCATCAAGTTGCCTCGTAACCATCGTAACGGTGTAGTTGTTGAGTTGAATTCCTGAGTTCCCATATTCCACCTCCCCGAACTCCCAAATCACGAATATCCCAAAGTCAATTACTAGACAACAATCCACATGCATGTCACGTACCCTGACTAATAAACTACAATCCACATGCATGTCTCTCCAACTAATGAGGGATCTTTCCCTAGCTCTGAAACTTATGAACTAACTGGGAAACAATCCATTTTGAGTTGTTAACTAATCCCTTCTTGCCTTCAAAGCATAGGCTTCCTAAAATGTATAAAATCTATTTTCTTCAATAGATTCTTCACCATTGTCAGCATCTGGTGGATCTTCAATCATCGCTACACTCGTTATATGTTGTTTATCTCTGACATTTCCCTTGAGAACATCATTGGCTCATTGTCTACAATTCCAAGTTGTATGACCTAGCTTCTTGCAATAGTGGCATTATATTCCTTCCTTGTCTTTTGTCGATCTATTGTGGTTGTTTCTTACATAGAATGCAATTTCAGATTGGCTATCACCTTCAGTGGTTCTCTTTTCTTATGCTAGCAATGATGCAATCATTTCGTCCAGACTTTGTGAAGGTAGTTGACTCAGGGTAAAGATAGCATTGTTGTACTTGGGTAGCAAACTATTCAGGAGAATAGCCTTGGCATCCTCCTCATCAACCAATGCCTTGACTTTTGCAAGTTGTGTGATAATAGATCTTAGATTGTTGATGTGACTTGACATGGTGGCTTCAGCTAGCATCTTAAAGATGAATAATTGTAATTTCAAGGAAATTTCCGCATTCATTGTTTGAGCCCCAAATAACTTGTTAAGATTTTCCTATATCTCCTTGGATGAATTGTCCAGATCTACGTGATGTAGCTCTGAATCTAAGAGGTAAAGGCCAATAATGGATTTTGTCTTGTCATTTATATTCTCACATTCTATCAACTTGTTCGAATCTGCAAGTGTTGCCTTGGTTCCTTTGACAATTCCCAAAAGGTTTTTATTAATTAATTACATCTGGATCTTCACTTTCCACGTATGGAAATTGAAACACGAGTACTTCTCTAATGACATCTCCATGACTGATCATATTTGATATTTTTCATTGCTAGGAAATAATCAATGACGAATGCAAAGAAAGGTTACGCAAACCAGAGTTGTAGATACTGCAAATCTGAGAGAGATCATCCTTAGAACTACATAAAACCCCTGTTGCCTCTATTGAGAAAATAATTAAAAAGGATCTTACATTAAATCGTAGGTAAGAAAAAAAAAAAAAAAAACTCGGATATGAGTGAACTCGCCGCTAAACACCCTCGAATTATGACACTTTGTGGCTCTCAGACTATTGAAGTCGCAAGAGTGTAAACCTTGTTTTTCAAATGCCGGAGACTCTTTATAAGGCTTCCTACTCTGATACCATATTACAAAATGTGCTAGATCACTAAATGAGGAAACCCTATATAAAGTTGAGTCACATAACTAAGCTCAAAGAAAGATACTCACAACAGCACCATATGATATTATCTATGAATAATTGGTGCATCTATTACAAAGGATCTTACCTCCTTATATATCATTGTTCATTAAGAAAATCATTTCCATTTATGAATGTGGGATAGATTGATTTACACAAAAAGTGAACATTAACATATTCTAAAGTCAAAAAGTGAATTTATTACATAGTAATCCTTACATCTCTAATAAAATTTAAGTCTAATGAAAGCATGTAATTATTCTAAGGCAAATGAAATGCAAGGAACATAAAGCATAGAAAGAAACACACAAGCATCCTAAGTTAATGTTCAAAGGAACTTATTATTTCCTAATCCTAATGACTAACTAATAACTGTGGCTGCTAGATAAAGTCAAAGATCCAATGCAACCACTTAATGAGGTCATCATCAACCTAAAAATTTCCCTTATGTTTGGTTATAAACCAAAATAGGGATTCATCAAAAATCAGATGGGTATCAAGCAGAATCTTGATCACTCCTTGATTTTGAACAAGGTAAGATTACACTCATGAGTCATGAAGTAGAAAGCCCAAATCATACCAAGGTTGGGTAATATTCCCACAAATTTCTTCTATCCAAAGATCAACAAGGTTGATGTAATCATTTTTTCATCATAGGAGTGGGACAACCCATTGACCTTACTTGTAAAAGCATTGAGGAAAAGTAGCTTAAAAGGCGGCTCCAGCTGGGATCTACATGGAACAGGTTGACTTCCCATGCTTCTCTTAGTCAAGGGAAAGAAACAAGAACACTCAAAAGTTAAAGGTAAGCAAGGAAGATGAAGACACTCATGAGTCAATGCTAAGTTTTTTGGAACAAAAGGTAAGGAATGTTCAACATCTATGACAACCTTTTCACACTTAATCTTTTCATGAAGAGGGGACCAAGTCTCAAGGAATATCTTGAAGAAATATGAAAGTGATAAGATCTTTCCTTCACCAAGTTTTTTGTACCAATAAAAGATCTCATCCTCAAAAAAATCCAAAGACAATACAAACATTTCCATCTTAACATCTTCATGATTAATGTTGAGCTTTGAAACAACATCAATGAAAGATGTAATATGTGAAATGAGTGAATCACTAGATCCATAAAATCTTGGTAGTTCTCTCTAATCTTGATAATTATTTGAATACCCTTGGATTCCCGTGAAATCCAAAGGACCGATTAAATCATTAAGCAACTAATCCACTAAATTCTCTTCAAGATTTGGACTATCAGATTCTTCAACAAAATCTTCCATAGCAATCTCACTTCCACCCTCCTTGTCAGTTTCATAAATGGGATACTCATCAAAGTAAAAACAACTTCCCTCTTAGATATTCCAATGTGGAAAAGGTCAACAAGGCTTTTAATAACATCGTCATAATCTCTTTCATGGAATGAGGTAAAGTCCACTAATCCGTCTTCAAAACTTACCCTTTCAAAATTCTCAAAAGGTGGATCATAAGGTTCATAATTTTGATAAGGGGTATAATTCATTAAACTATTATCTTCATGTGGATGGGAAGAAAAAAAATGGTTCTTCTCACCCTTCATATTTTCAAGATGTTAGCTTATTTTGAGGAGGGTGCACCTCTACCCATGCCTCTATGGAAACACACGTGGTTTATTTGTTGTATCTTCACTATTTTATGAGGGTGCCCCTTCATTTAAGGATTGTTATGTAACCACTTATGTATTTTTCCCATGGTTTTCACTTAGGAACGTAGTTTTCACCCCTTGGTTTCTCATGCACATGGTATTGTGTTAACCCGTTGTTTTCTACACATGGTTTGAGGATGGCACCTCTCCTATATAAATAATACATTGCTCTCATTTGTAATTAGAGTTTGGAGGATAAAATAAATCATTTGACTCATTTCTATTGGTATTAATAGTTTGGCTTAGTATTTACTTCAGAAAATTAATGTGAGGGAACAATAGTGTCTTAATTGTAATAGGTGAAGGTGGATTGAGAAAGCTGGCGAGGAGCCACAAGGGGAGCAAAGTGATACAGTGGAAGAGTTTGATAAAGTAACGATACTTCGTTATAGTCTTTAGTTGTCTATGCTTAACTAAAGTATTGAGTTTGGCAAAGCTTGATTTGCTTTCCAACTCCTACCTTAGAATAGTGTGGAGACTACCCCTTGTTACTTAAGGAGCTCGTAACATACTCCTATCACCATCTAGATTTTGGAACATCCAAAAGACTTATTGGAGAAATTTTCTAGGTACACCCTAGGGTTGCCTAGAATCCCATGATTCATTGCAAGAACCAGGCCTCATGGAATGTTAGGTTGACCCCTTAGCCCAATAAGATTTAGGCATTGGTCTTTATTTTCCTCATAAAATTTCAATTTAACCTTTCTCTCTTTCTTTGTTTGGGCAATCAAGGGATTAAAGGGTTTAATTTTTTTAATTTTTTCTTCAATCGGATTGCTAGATCCAAGTTTGGTTTAACTATTGAATCTTGTATGGCTTGGTTTTCTCTCGTGCTAACACCTTATTTCACAAAATATCTTTGGAGTTGGCACAAGTAGGCTAGTACGCCTAGCTGAAACTTTGGGTTTAGATCTTGTTTCTTGCATCTCATATTTATGGATCTACCTTGAATGAACTCTAATGAACTTAACCTACACATCCTTACTTGAGTTCATGCCATTTCATATTCATGCCGGAAACACATAATAAATCGAGGAAACACAAAATAAATCGATGGCACTAAGTGATAAAGGTTACTATCATTCATTGATTTTATGAGTTGCTCTAACGATTTGGCTTAAATCTGAATCGATATGGTCATAAGACCCTAAACAACTGAATCGATTCTATATGGTCATAAGACCCTAAACTAACGACTTGGTCTTTATTGATAAAACGACTTGGTCTTTAGACTAACGTCTCATGTGGATGAAACCTGTGGTTTAAAGGGTTAAATACTTGACAATATTTACTTTGATGCAAGACATTGATAATATTTGTTCATGATCTTGATGTTTCACAGCTGCTTACGTTGCCACAACACTCGAATAAATGGAGTGCCCACTTAATCTAAATGTTTGACATTTTTGTTTTATCTGGTAATTGTAATTTCAACATACGTCATCATTAGCTTAATCAATGCAAATTTTCTCTTGAATGATTCGCTGTTTAAGGTAACTCTCATGGTTAAGTTAAATATTGATTTGATAACAGTGGTATGTTTCATCAAATTTCTGCGATTGAAAACTGTTCTACATTTTGACATATTACAGCAATGATAATTGCCACTTAATTTCACCGATAAACTTGCTAAAGTTTATGCTTGATGAGACG